>CM059439.1:60523793-60738793 GCA_030390025.1 Squalus acanthias
GCATGCAGGTACAGCAAGCAATTAGGAAGGCAAATGGCATGTTGGCCTTTATTGCAAGGGGGTTGGAGTATAAGAGTAAGAAAGTCTTGCTACAATTGTACAGGGCCTTGGTGAGACCTGTGTACTGTGCACAATTTTGGTCTCCTTATCTAAGGAAGGATATACTTGCCTTAGAGGCGGTGCAACGAAGGTTCACTAGATTGATTCCTGGGATGAGAGAGTTGTCCTAAGAGGAGAGATTGGGTAGATTGGGCCTATACTCTCTGGAGTTTAGAAGAATGAGAGGTGATCTCATTGAAACATATAAGATTCTGAGAGGGATTGACAAGATGGATGCTGAGAGATTGTTTCCCCTGCTGGAGAGTCTAGAACTCGGGTGCATTGTCTCAGGATAAGGGGTCGGCTTTTTAAGACTGAGATGAGGAGGAATTTCTTCACTCAGAGGGTTGTGAATCTGAGATAGATAGATTTTTAAACTCTAAGGGAATCAAGGGATATGGGGATCGGGCGGAAAAGTGGAGTTGTGGTCGGAGATCAGCCATGGGGCCAGAAATTCGGCTCTCCGGCTTCCTGCGGATGCAAGCATCGCGCGCGTACTTACCTACCGCGCCTGCCGTTGTACTTCGGGCCCACGAGGAATTCGGGTCCTGGGCCTCCTCCAGCTGCCGGCGCGCAGTGCTTGCGTATCCCAGGGGCGCAGTTAGTTCGAAGCATCCCCTGGGATCACGTGGGCCATGGAGAGCCAATGGTAGCAGGGAATTTTCATTCATAGATTTGACAGGAAGACCTGTCAAATCTATGAATAGAGATCGGCCCCAAAACCACACTAAAACGTCAAATAAATTTTTTAAAAACCATCACATTTTTAAAATAACTATAAATTACATAAATTAACTACTTTAAACAAAAATTAAAATTTTTGAAAAAATTATTTAAACTTTTTAACGGTGCTAAAAATAAACTTACCTTTCTTTAAAGTATGTAAAAAAGATAAACCTGTTGAAAAAATGTTTAAATTGTACGTAATTAACCACTTACCTTGTTAAAAACAGGCCTTGTGCCTCCTTTTTAAAAAGTGCAGCTTCTCCATACTTACCCTCCTGGAGAAACCTGGAAAAAAAAATGAAGTTTGCTGCGTGCGCGCTGCCTCTCCCGCGCACGCGTTCGACTTCTGAACCCCTTCCTTCAGGGGAACAGAAGTTCCGGTTTCCCGCGCATGCGCAGTGCATGCAGGAAACGGGCACTTCAGGTGGCCTTACGGGTGAGTACACAGCGCGTACTCACCCGACAAGAGCCAGATTTCTGGCCCATGATCTTATTGAATGGTGAAGCAGGCTCAAGGGGCCATATGGCATACTCCTGCTTCTAATTCTTATGTTCTTATGTTCTTAAAACCTACCTCTTTGACCAAGCTTTTGGTCATCTGTCCTAATATATCCTTATGTGGCTCGATGTCAAATTTTGTTTGATAATGCTCCTGTGAAGTGCCTTGGGATATTTTACTATGTTAAAGCCGCTATATAAATGCAATTTTTTTGTTGTTGTTGGTCTATATGACTGCTGGTAGGGAAGAGTCAACAACATATGATATGGCCAATGCCTCCATCAGCTGAAGTCAGAAACAAACTGAAGCTAGAACATGCTAACCACTCAGCCACTGAGGAGGGTCCTGTTAAAGGAAATGCCAAGGGAAGAAGAGCTTTAGGCAAATACAAAGAGCCTTTAAAATGGTAGTTAAAGCCTCTTTGCACCAGCCAAGAGCTGATGCAAAGATGGATGCAACACGTTGTGACACCAGGGGGATCATCAGTGAAATAAAGAAGAGTTAGTGAGTTGTGTATATCCACAAGGTTGCACAATTGCAAAAAAATTATCTTAAATCATTTTCCTGGTGGTTAAATTCTGATGTCCATCATGGTCAAAAGGGTTCTTGTCGTCCATTGCCAATGATTGATGAGGATATGTTCAGGGTGTGTGGAGAACAGTATACTGAGCAAGTGTCTGACCCAACAGGTCGTAGTAAGGACCCAAAATAACAACAGAAAATGCTGGAAACACTCAGCAGGTCAGGTAGCATCGAGGAGAGAGAAACAGAGTCAACGTTTCGGGTCAAACCCTTCGTTATTTCAGATTTCCAGCATCTGCAGTATTTTGCTATTGTAGTCAGGACCCATCTGCTTTGAGGTTGTAAAGCTGGTGGAATGTAGATCAAAGGCTTTAAATAACTAGTTCAATTTGAGGAGGGAGGAATGCATCATCTAGGTGGTATGCCCAGTGTGGATGGTACTCACACCAGATTCCTAAAACTTACTTCAAGAGGGAGGAGAATGGAAATGGTTTTGGAGAACAGCCAGGAACCACTGACATACTTTGGAGCTGCCCTTCTGAGGCTAGTGAATAGAATTGTTTGAGATACGCACACGCGTCAAGAGTACCAAAGAATCTTGCTGATTTCATTTGTGCTTAAAGTCATTCTTCGGGTTGCCACCTCCCTCCGTGCATGTCTCCTGTCAGCTGCAACATGGGGAGGGTCAGGAGCCGGACCCACCATCCGCTCTATCCCATCGAGAAGGGCATGCAGGACCCTCCACAAAACTGCAGGTCCTCTTCTTTGGATCCTTCAGCCCACTTTTATCATTCATTTGTGGGGAGGAGAAAAAATTGAGATAATGGAGACTCTCTGGATTGAGGAATTAATAAATTTAAGAAAAGTTTAAAGAGAGAAATCTGTCTGCCACTTACCTTGCACTCCCCAGCCTACCATTGAAGAATAATTCCCCTGTCCCTTTTATAGAGCTCTGCCTAAGTTTCTTTGGGGCCCAGTTGGTTACGTTTAAATCACGCTGGTTTTTTACACTGATTCTTACGTTTCGGCGTAGTCAACTTAGGAGCACAGATAATTTGGGCGTAAATTGCCGTTGGCAAAATGGGCTCTTTCCAATTACGCCCTCACAGGAAATTCCAAGTTTGACCAATGGTGGCAGTGGGATTAGTGCAAATCACATTCACTTTGACAATTCATGCCATGCAGTAGGTACTGTGGAATTGCTTCAGATAATAGAAAGAAAGACTTGAATTTATATAGCACCTTTCACGTCCACCGGCGTCCCAAAGCGCTTTACTGCCAATGAAGTACTTTTTGAAGTGTAGTCATTGTTGCAATGTAGGAAACGCAGCAGCCAATTTGCGCATAGCAAACACCCACAAACAGCAATGTGATCATGATCAGATATTTTTTTTAGTGATGTTGATTGAGGGATAATTATTGGCCAGGACACCAGGGATAACTCCCTTGCTCTTCTTTGAAATAGTGCCATGGGATCTTTTACATCCATCTGAGAGGGCAGACGATTTAATGTCTCATCCAAAAGACGGCACCTCCGACAGTACTGCACTGGAGTGTCAGCCTAGAATTTTGTGCACAAGTCCTTGGAATGGGACTTGAACCCACAACCTTCTGACTCAGAGACGAGGCTGAGCCACAGCTGACAAATACTTCAATTGGTGAAATTAACAATCGGGGTATTGTTAACTTTGGCCGATGGTGGAAAACGGGCGATAGGGAATTAGCCGCTCATTATGCACCACACTTGACATTCCTTTTCATTGAAGTCAATGGTAGGGATAATGGGCGGTGACGTAAGAAAACTACTAGGCACTTGGTCTAAGTGTTAAACAAAGCTTAAATCAACTGTTTTCCAACATGGAGATCTAGTTGTGTCCTTCACTAGTTCCTATTGAGGAATGTCCTAAGCACGCTGGGCCCGTGCCCGAGTATTTATACTCTCCCTGGACAGCGTCACCAGCAGGCCGCCCAGTATTACTTCATACAAGATTCATGTCAGGCGGCTAATTCAATATCGCCCATTTTACACTAGCGTCCGCAGTTAAAATCACCCTCAATCACTCTCCACGTTCGATGTACATTGCTTTTTAAAAGTGCAATTTGTTTTTTAAAGTTACTTGATTCCTTACTTTCAACTAGCCTCATCAGCTTGTATAATAATCAGATTAACCTTTGTAACCTAATTGCTCAGGATGTTAAATTACAGAAAAATAATTGAAAGTGCCTTAATATGACAACCACAAAGGAAATTGAATAATCAAGGGGTTTAAATAAAATCTGGTTACTTTGGTGTGGCTGTATAATGCCAGACTGAGTAGTATTTAAACTGCTGTGCGATTCATTAGTTGCCTGTGAAATGTAGCATTCGGTTGTCTTAATTGACAACGATCGTATAAAGTGCTCGCACCATTTCAACAGATGTCATTATTTATTATGTGCTTTGTTCAGGATATTATTTAATGCATAATTCTTGGGGGTGGGGGCGGGGGCGGCAGATTTTAACTATCGGGCAGCCGACTGGCAGAGCGTGCTGGCTGGCCATCTAACCGTGCCGACGGGAGGCCTGGTCTACTTTGAGGGCCGGGCCTTATTACCATGCTGCCGGTGATCTGCCCACCAAATGGGCACCCATTAGCCCCGCTGTAACTTGCCGACTCCAGGCTGGCGCAATAACAGGCAGCCCATAGGCTGATCCGACTGGCAGGAAGGTTGGTCTTGGTGTGGTGGGGGGTGCGTGGGTGATCGTGGGGTGGCGGGAGCGGCCCACAGTATTCTTGTGGAGCCACTTCTGCGGTGCCAGCTGGTAATCCTGGGTGGAGCTGCACACCACATGCACACCCAGTTGTCCATCAACACTGCAATCGGGGTCCTACATACAGCATAGGTCCCCAATTTGCATATTGAAAGGACATACCACCTGAAACAGGCGGGCACTCCAAGCGCCCAGCGGAAAGCCGCTTTCAGGATGCCGGAGCGCCTGCATAAACAGCCATTTCCGGGCCGCGACTGCCTCGCTTACGTCAGGCGGTCTAAGTTCAAATCTACACTAGCGTCTGTAAATAATTTTAACCACATAACGTGAATTCTTGGCCCACGCTAAAATCTTATCTACTTATTGTGCTACAATGTTGTGATATTTTTAGGAATTAGGATATGCTTAAAGATATATTGGAGAGATTCTCAAGTCAAGCCCAAAACGGACACGATTTTGGCAGTGTGCCCACGGCAACCGCCCAAGGTCACAGTCGAGAGGTCTAAACCATTTTCAGCTTCGAGTCCCGTTTAAATTTCACCAGCGAGCTGCAGGTGGCAAACGGGCGCTCCGCTGAAGCTCACCTGTCTGGTGCGATGGAAAATCGGACAGATTCTGCATAACACAGCTGGCCGGTAGGGCTTGTTGGGGGTTGGAGGGGGTATGAATCTGGCGGGGGGGCGGGTTGGCGAGAATAGACCGGCAGCAGGCCGCAAGATTTTTGTGGGGCCGGACGAAAACATAAATGGGTCTCCTGACCCCACAGAAATCTTAAAAATAAAAGCAAAAACGTACCTTTTCACAGTGGCTTCCAGAGGTCCCCTTAAGGACCATGGGTTAGGCTGCTCGACACCTGGAAAAACTGGGATAAGCATACACTTCACATGCTCCACCCACTTTTCCATGGCAATTTCAATCAGGGTCCTACAACCAGTGTACGACCCCAATTTGCATATTTAAACAGCCTCCCACCTGTTTTGAGTGGAATTTCTGGGCACCCATTTAAAGGCCTGCCTGAAAATTGAATCAGGCAACTGGATGTCTAAGGCCCCCGCCAGATTTTCCTCCGCTGGTCACCCATTTTCCAGGTGAGAAATAGGCAGGCAGCAGTTGAAATTCCCCCCTCCCCCCATTCTTTCTCATTTTCTCCTCCTGTACAAGAGAACAGCATAGATTGAGTTCAGGCCGCTCAGCCCATCAAATCACCCCAGCATTTCGAGGTCAATGTTCTGGTTCTGAGCAGAATGCTATTTATCTCTCTTCTGCTTCAGTGCAAAGTTTCAGCATTCATTATAGCTGACTTAGGAATCTGCCTTTGAATGCGACCGCTTCCTGCCTTTTTTTGTTGGTGACATTTTTGAAGCACGCATTCTGAGAGAGAGGGACTTCTGGAGAGATTCAACGCTGTGTGAAGGAGTTTTGGGTACTGAGCAGCACTTTGCAGGTTCATTTTGATTTGCCCTTCCTTGTATCGATTTAGAAGAGACTGTGGGGGTTGCACTCTGAGCTCTTTCCCTGGTTGTCTCTATTGTTCTTTCCAGCAGATTTGATGTGCAGGTCTCTCCAGGCCGAGATTCAAGGCTGCAATGAGCAGGATGTGGATGGAAAGCAAGATCAACCCTCCCCTTTAAGAACTGGCCGGCGCCATTGTGTCTGTATTCCATTGCTGATTGACATCACATGAGCTTCGCCAGCGCTCTGAGTTAGTGCCTCGTTCCTCGGCCTTTGCGCCTTAAGACAGATGTGTAGCGCCTGATTTAGCGCTCCAATCAGCTCCAGGGGCGATAAAAGTCAAGTTTGCAGTCGGAGGCGATAATTAGCGCCAGGCGCTAATCTTTGCGCCCAGCCGATAATTGGGCCCCAAACGGGGCGATACTGAATTTTTCCCCCTCTCAGTCCAGATTCACTGTACTCAGTAGTAATTTATTGCAGAAGTTCACAACTCGAGAAATGAGTCATAAGATACTCCTTAAAGGGGCACCATCTTCGTACGGAAGCATTTGGTGAACCTTGTTTTGTTTGCTAGCACATGGTCATCTATGATTCTGTGGTGCAGTCAAAACAGATCATGATGTCATTGATATGAAAAATAGTGCATGGTTGACACAGGAGACGAAAAGAAAGATCTGCTCCATAATAAAGGAAAATTATAAGCCTCTGCGGATCGACCTAATTCTATTTTCTTCTTCCCCCCCCCTCCTCCCCACCCCCCCACCGTCCATCAATTAAAAATGAGGTTGTCAAATATTTTTTCGTGAAGAGGTATGGTTGGGTTGCAAATTTTTGGCGAGTTGAAAACCAAACAGGGTGCAGGGCAGGAAGTGGTTTGCATACTGATGTTCTCTCTGGTATTGCTGAAAATTAATTAATTAAAAAATAAATTAATTGAAAACCTTGATAACTGAGTCTGGGTTCAAGGCGAGATAATCTGCTAGGCCTAGGCTGGATCCAGAAAATTTAGGTTATAATACCCCCACCTCAAAAAAGCACATCATAAATGAACAGAACACAAACTTTTGTTTCAAATTGTGAAATGTTTTGGTGCGTCATTTACACTTCAGAAATCTCTGGCCAGTTTACTCGAATTTTACAGCCCAAAAAACAGACAGGAAGCAACCATTTGAAGACAGTGCCCTTTTAACATGCATTTAGCTCAAGCTTTTTTTCTTTCAGTCTATGTCTGTCCCTAGGGTCCTGGCTCTCCTGAATCAGAACAAAGAATTTACCCTCATCCACCTAATGAGCCCTTCACGTATATCTCTTCCCTGCCTCCCTCAATCTTTTTTATGAGGTCTTTTGGTAGTTTAGTGGTCTGTGTGGAGCTTATTTTCTTTCGCATGGAATGGCAGAATGACTCTCACTATTCCTTGGTCTTCTTTATCCTTGTTTCAGAACGATGGAAATAAATCTGAATTAAGTTGAAAATATCAGAATAATTACAATCAGTTAAACATGCATTTTAACATATTTCTGCATTCTAAAGCTAACTGCTGTAGTTTTACTGCAAAAAGTGAAAATAAATCTACAAAAACACTTTTTCGTGAGGATAGTGGCTGTTTAATAAAGAACGTTGCCCTCTGACTGGACAAGGTGAAGAGGTTAATTGATTATGATCGGCACTGAGAACGCTGTGTCCTGTGTCTCTGAGGCTCTTGTGCTGGCTGCTTGCCCAAGATTATATTGGGAGTTCCCAATCTTTGCCTGACACCTGCTTCTAACAGCCCATAGGGGTTTATCACACTGGAAATCTCAAGCACAACCACTCATCATGAAACCCTTCCAAAAAATCGTAGAACATTCAGTTGTTTTGAGATTTGATATATTTTCATTAAAATTATGGAAAATGGAGGACTAAAAATAAAGCTCTTGTGGATAAGTAACTTTCCAGATGATAGCTGGTTTCTCGGTCAATGACTCACTTCCACCAGTGCTGTCTTCAACTTTAGCAGCAAGGCAAATGAGGTGTCAATAGTGTCTCCAGCAGCATGGACTACCATCTCAACTGGTCTTCTTTGCCCCTGATCTGCTGGCAGTGTAATGCCACTATCTGCAAATGTAAATGGCTGTCGCCAGCGCTGCTGCCCACTATTTTTTTCTGACGTGGTCTAGTTAACCGCTCGGCTTGCTTATACAGCTACGGGATTTTGCATCGCTAGACTGAACTGATCTTCAGTGGAAGAAGTCCACAACCAGAAAACAAAAGTTGCCATCACAATTCTTTTTACTTGTCAATTTTTCTCTCCATCTCTCCTGGAGCCGTTGATTCCGACTGGGGCGTCATACCGTGGGTGTCTCCAGAAACTTGCCAAGTAGACATTCTTGATGCTCAGCATTGACAGTGACTATTAGCAAGCTATTTCACTGCAAGGGGCAGTATAGAAGAGCTCTATCCTGTCTTCACCCAATGTTCACACACATGCATTTTCCAACAAAGCTCAATGGATAGCAATTAGGAACAGGAACCCTGGCTGCCATTTCCCTCCCTAACCCACAGGTGAGTTATTAACAGAGCACTTTTTTTATGTGTTCATGAGATGTGGATGGTGCTGGCTATGCTGCACTTATTGGCCATCCCTAGTTGCCTTTAAAAGGTAGTGGTGGGCATTCTTCTTTAACCTCGTGATGCTGGTCTCACAATAGGGAATTCTTGAATTATGAATCAGAGGCAATGAAGAAATGGTCGTGTGACTTGGAGAAGAACTTGGAGATGATGGTGTTCCCATGATGTTGCTGCAGTTGTCCTACTCATGGAGAAAGGTCACGGGGCTGAGGGTGCTGTGAAAGTAAGCTTGGTGAGTTGTTGCAGTGAATCCTGTAGATAGTACATACTGCAACCACAAGGCACTGGTGATGGAGGAGGTGGATATTGAATCTAGTGGCAGGAGCTTAATAATGGAGGGAAGGTCATTGATGAAGCAGCTGGGGATAGTTGGGCCCTGAATGCTGCTGGGAGGAACTGCTGCAGCGGTGTCCTGGGGCTGCAATGATTACCTATTTTTGTGTGTGCATATGTATGACATGGCACAGTCCAAGCCACTTTTGCTTTAATTATTATTGCATCTCTAAATAGGACTGAACCAAACATTACGTTTTCCACCAAAACCAAATGTTTTGGCCATAATGTAATGTAGGATATGCTTAATCAAGCTTGATGGTTTGCTGTGGAAAATAATGATGCCAATGGGCTAGTCATTGTGCTGTTCTGTTTTGCCCTCTGAAGTAAGGTCAGTTTCTGCTGAAATCAATGCACTGTCACTAGTGGCAGCGTGGGTGGAGTGTTATAGAAACAGATGATGTCATACATATATCATTTGTCTGTACAGTTGGAATACAGGTAGCACTTACAGCAGGATAATGAGAACACACTAAAGAGGATTAAGGGAATTTAAAACCACTGCCAGGACAAGTCTGCAGAGAGTCATTAAATGCATACAAAGAATCCTCTGGAGATTTGATAAATCGAGGACAACAGTAGCCAGGGTTACAGTGGTTGAGAAAATACTGGAATCAACACAACAACAATGACCAACAAATGATTAATGACACTGTGGCGCTCTTTCAGATCTTGAAGCAGCAACAAGGAAATAAATAAGGCAACGTCAAGCCACTAGAATATTGTAGAGGCTAACAGGAGAGAAACAAGTGAAAATGAATACTTCAACAGGTTTTACTTATTTTTAGTTTCCCTTGTTTAACCTTTTTAGATTCCCTATGTCCAGTTGACAACATTGGCTACCTTAGCAATTTTGTTCATAATTTATTGATTTTACATTATTGTAATAGTATGTGTGATTCATGGGGACAAAAGGGAGTGATAAAAAGCGTCTCTTTTACTACTTCTACCCCGGTGAATCGTGCACATTAAAACAAAAATCAGAAACCAGTAATTAAATCATCACAGATTGGCATTTGTGACTAATTGAGTGTGGCTATCTTGCCATCCTGTTTTTCCACCTTCATTTCCTGTGCAGCTCCATATATTTCCCTGGCAGCACAGCTGAGATCCAAAACCAGCTGTGGGCACAAACCTACATCCCATCACTTCTTGGTGCAGCTTGTGCCAATATCTATTTTGCGTTAATCAATATAGTTGGTTGAATTAATCAATACAGTTTATGTCAGTTGCCATTATAAGTCCATAGAAAGTATGTGCTCTATTTTTTCTTACCTTTTTGTGTGAATGTTTTTGCTCATCGATAAGGGAATGGATCATCCACTTTCAGTGTCAAAGACTCCAGGGTCAGGTATGGTGAATATAGATGCAGAGCAAAACCTCCTATCCCCTTTCCCCAACCTCAAGCTGTTTCTGTATTGGGTTTAGTGGGATGCTCGTCCTCCTGGCTCCTCACGGATGGGCGGATGGGTCTTGTGTCGCTGACCTCAGTGAATCCAGCAGAGTTCCTCTGTTGTTACCACTAGCTGCGTGAGACCTACACTTCAAGAGCTAGTGACACTAACACCCCGCTTAACCATATATATAGAATCTCCTGCTGCACCAGTGAGACATTTTTCTATTTCCTGTATGAACCAATAGGTGAAATTGCCAATATTTAGTGACAATTAGCATTGAAATTTGGGCAATTTTGTGCTGTGGGCCCATGCACACTAGGAACTGGATTGAGACTGTCCCAACTCATTTCACATTGGACCCTTCTAATTAGCAACGTAGACTTTCATTTAATCAGCTAGGCCTGATTTGAACCTGTATCCCAGAGGTGGAAAGTCAATGTCCAACCCATTGTATCACCCAATTATGTCTGATAACTATGTACATCCTTAACCATGATTTTGAATCTATTTTTTATTTCCTAATTTTCTCCTCTCCTGCTCTGGTGAAGTTGTTGACTACTTGCTGGGATACGGTCCATTGGGTGCGAGTTGTCATTTGGTGCCTTACTCATTCTTCAGTTGTGAACCTAGACATTGATTATCGACAAATTATTTGTCACAGTCTAGCCTGATTCTGTCATCAGGCAGCATTCACGCACTGGTACTTCCAACAAGGGTTGCTGGGCGGACACCCTGGAGAAAGCGCGTCAATAGCCATGTACGCTGTGTCTCTGGGAATTCTATCAACCTTCCACCGAAGTTGGAGCGGGAGATCACGACAAAGACTGCAATAAAAGTTACAGCTGTGAGGCCCCTACATTCACTGTCGGCGCTTGCACATGAAAAATGGCCGTGTGGCTGAAATGTAAAAATCAGGAGAGCTGTTAAACGAGCTGCCAATTCGCTACACTATCGCACAAAGTCAAAATTACCCCCAGTGACTTCAGAAGGGGAGAAAACTGAGGGGAAAAAAAATTACATAACCACTGTGTTTACCTGATAGTTTAGGCTCCACTGTGACTAATCTGTCTGCTGTTAAAGACTATCCACAAGCAAATCCCCAGTCAGACATAAATTGGCTTATTAACAGATGAATTATGATCAGATTAAATCCTTTTTTTAGCTCCCCTTCCTAATGGATCTTTGGGTTATTCATTCCACAGAGCTTTCTAGAAGTTGTTGGCAAAGTACCATTTTTCAGGGGGGTGTCCGCTGTTCCCACCGATGTCACTAACAATGCCACAGTTTCTGAAATATTGCCCATCAGGTGTCCAAGCAATCTTTCAGATTTATGTCAGCTGTGATCTCAAGGAGAATGTAGTCACAGGAGGAAAGGTATGTTTGTCTCTATTGCCCTACTTGGAATTTAAAATATATTGAAAATCAGACATTGCCAGCTATTTCAAGATGCCATGAGCACTTGCTTTATTCTGTAAGAGAAAGTGTTTATCAGGTGTGTGGGAGAGAGATTTTCCAGTTACCCAGCCATTCAGTGTCAAACACTCCCTGGAATTTGTGTGCATGTACCAAAAGCTGTTCTCATGCTGCCCTGTCTGAAAGTGCTGGCACTTTTGAAATTTCTTCTCAAATAAAGCATTTGGGGTTGCATATTTAGTAGATAAGTATTTCCCTCCCTTCTTAAAAATATCACTGTTGATCTGTGTTTTTACTAGGGCTTCTTACTTGAGTGGGTTGTCAAGACATGTCTAAAATGTAAATGAGACACAAAGGCCTAGAAATTTGATTGCGGCCTGGGGGAGTCCGTGTTTCATGTATACATGGAGTGTGAGAGGTTGCAGCCCCTCTTCCACTATTTGAAGGGGCTGCACTTCAGTCCCACGCTCTTGATCTTTGGCCACCCAGTGTGGAGGGGAGCAGGCAAGTCCATGGACCTCCTCCTAGGACTGCTCCTGGGCCTGGCCAAGGTGGCCATTAACAGGTCCAGGCAGCGGGCGGTAGAGGGAGTCGTTCGGCCCGACTGCCTGCCTCTCTTCCATGGCTAGGTTTGCGCCTGGTGTCCCTGCAGATGGAGCACACGGTGTCCACTGGCGTGCTTGAGGCCTTCCGCGACCGGTGGGCACCGGAGGGACTGGAGTGCTTCATCACCCCCACCCTCCCCACCCCGCCACCCAAAACAGAATTTTGATTTAATTTGTTAAGTTTCCTTTAAATTTTGTTTAAGTTACAGTTTTATTGGTTGTGCCCGTTTAAGAAGGGGGTGCATGCTATCTCCTAATTGGTGATGACATCAGTCATCAATTAAGTTTTAACCAATAAGAAGTAGAAATATGGTTGCTCAGCAACCATTTTTCAGGCACTAACAGGCCTACTAAGCTCCCAATATGGCGGACAGGAAGTGTACGCACATTTCTGGACAGAAATGCACCGCCTGTCGTAGTGGATCAGGCAGTAGGGGTTCATGTCGGGAACATTTAAAGGGTAGAATTATTTCTTTAAGTGAGGGTCCTGTGCGTCTTGCGGGACCCGTTTTCGATTTTCAAAACCCCAGCACTTCATTCACCATGTGCTGCCCTGGCATAGCACAATGTGGCGCTAACCATCAGGAAGGCCCCCATATTTACCTGAATGTGGAGCTGGGAGGACTGCTCCTCCTGACCCCACATTAAATGAATGCAGGCCGCTCACCCGATGGCTACCTACCCCCACCCCCCCCTCCCCACCCCAACCGGCCAGATCGCCCAACCCCAGCCCAAGGCCCCGCTCGCCCTCACTTACCTGAGGGCCGTTGCAACGCCAGCAGTGGCCTGAACGTCAATGATGGCAGCTATGCACAGCTTGCCAGCTCCACGGAAATGAGGCTTGAAGCCAAATATCGGGGGCGCCTCGAGCCTTACCATTCAGGCGCAGGGATTGTACCCTGCGTCCCCCTAGGAGCCCAGAAATGTGTGCACTTCACTCCAAAGTTTATGTGAAACTCTTTGATCTGTTTCAGAGACACTATATAAATGCAAATCAGTCTTTTTTGTCAGTGTTTAAAGTACTGTACTCCAAATCAATATATATGCAATCCTATATATTCAATCCTGCCTGACCTGCTGAGTATTTCCAGTATTTTCTATTTGCAATCTTGTTCACCTAAGAATATCCTTGCCACGCTCCTGATCTACGGTCACCCGGTGCGAAGGGGAGCGGGCAGGTCAGAGGACCTCCTCGTGGGACTGCTCCTGGGCCTGGCTAAGAAAGCCATTAATTGGTCCAGGCAGCGGGCGGTCGAGGGGGTCGTTCGGCCCGATTGCCTGCCTCTCTTCCGCGGCCATGTTCGCGCCCGGGTGGCCCTGGAGATGGAGCACGCGGTGTCCGCCGGCACGCTTGAGCTTTTCCGCGACCGGTGGGCGCCGCGGGGGCTGGAGTGCATCGTCACCCCGGACTACCAAATTTTAATTTGATTTGTTAAGTTTCCTTTAAAGTTTTATTTAGTTACAGATAATTGATTGGTTTACATTAAAAGAGGAAGAATATCCTTGCTGTATTCAAATTGTTAGAAATGCCTGTGTTTTGATCTTCAAATAAATAAACCGAGCCTTTATAGACCTAAAGCCAATGTAGGTCCATGATTTTCACACATGTTGTGTTCTGGCATTGGAATTGCCTCCTCCTCTGGCCTATTAAACTTGCTGAGCCAATTCAGTGCATCAACCAAGCTGCCTGTATTTCAGACTGATGCATCGGACCATCTCGGCTCCAAATTCCCAACGGTTATTCTACCACACAAGTCTCATGAATAGAAGACACGATTATCAGGAGTAAGACTAAAAAGTAGAAACTGTTCAGAGGGATCTTTTAAAGAAAGCATGAAAAGCAGCCAGAAAAATAAATTTAGCACCGTCACAGCGATACATCACAACGTTGGCGGATTGTGACACTGTGATGTTAGGACATGCTGCTCATGCACGGAACAGTGCATCGACCAATTTCAAAATCAGCCTTCACAGAGACTGGGATCAAATGACTGCGTAAACATGGAAAATGTCAAACATATGTCAGTTTGGCACAGCTCTCCCCACATGTAAACTAACACGAATGTAGGAACATAATGTCCTCCATGATTACATTGCCTGCTGACACTTGGGCCTAGAAATTCGATCGTGTGCAGAAACACTGCACACACCTGTTAGTATTGATTCAGGCAGCACTTAATATCTGTGCTGCTTGCTGATTATCATGAGTCAAGCCGAGCCGTCAGAATTACCCACGCCACTATTCATTGGCTGCACGCCTGTTTGGGGGGCCGGGTATCGGGCCTTTCTGACGCCACTTAAAGGCAGCCAGCACCTCTTAAAGGAGAGGTGCATTCTGGCTGCAGACAACAGGGAAAGCTTTTGAAGAGAAACATGACTGCAGGACCTACAGTTTGTGGCTCCAGTTTCACCGATGCTGCCTCGGAGGCCCTGGTCGAAGCAGTGGACAAGAGTAGGGACATGCTCTTTCCGCAAGGGGGCAGGAAGGCCTCCAGGCATCGACACTGTTGACAGCAGGAAGAGGTGGCAGAGCAAGTCAATGCCAGGAGCTTAGCGCCAAGGACATGGCTGCTGCAATGTTGCGAAAAGTTCAATGGCCTCACAAGAATGGCAAAGTAAAAATACCGCTCTTTTACTCTGCTCACACCTTCATGACCTACAGTCTCACTACTCACAATACTCCCGTTCCCGCCTCCCTTCATTATCCTACAATCACTGCACCACACTTCACTACACTTCTTTCTCCTCACTTTCACACTCACTACTACAGTATCTCAAATCTCACTTCCCCATACCTCACATCTTACACACAGCATACCAGCTATTCTATCATGACAGGCACATTCTCGAAACACCTTACAAGACTCTCACTAACACACCTCCTTCATTCTTGCAGGAGAAGTTTGCGTGGAACTTGAGACAGGAGACTGCTACCTGAGTAGGCCCATCCTGGCTACAAACCCTCTCCCCCCTCGAAGAAAATGTGATGGCTATCACGGCCAGGGGCAGAGTTACGGCCGTGGTGAATGGCAACCCTGGAGGAGACATTGCGTAGGGTTTTGTCACACTTTATCCTCTTTTTCCCTTATTACTTCTATTTCACCCTGCACTCTCTGCTTGACAAACTGCAGCTGCTTTCAGCAACCACTTCTCTTTCTCTGCTCTCTCTGCACACTAAAAGCTAACCCTTGTCTCACTCTTTCATTTCAGGTACTGAAAATGTGGAGATACCTCTGTCAGTGGAAGAAGAGGAGACCTGCCTTCCTGATGATGCAGCATTACTCAATCTCACTCTTGCAAGCACCATCTCAGATATTGGCACCACGCGTACTTTAAAGGCTTCTCTAGACGAGGAGTCTTCATGTGGTGAAGCATCGGGCACAGGTGTGCAGGCGCTTGGACACCGGGATAGGACGTCACAGGTGCCAGCTCGCTGGAGGGTGAGATCACATACTAGCTCTGCTGCAGCGGACTCAGATGCAGACTTCAAAGGGCCTAGCCTACCGAAGAAGGCTGATGGGCATCGACCAGGAAATACTAGGTGCGCTGGGCAGCCTGCCAGTGAGCTTGCACACAACGGTTCAGAATATAGAAGAGTCCAGCTCCAACTTGTGTTGGGGCTTCGCGCAGAGCATGGAGACCATTCTGTCCAACATGGACCGGCCGGTCAGCTCCATCAACACGACAGTGGCGCCCACCATGATGGCACCTCTGCTGACAGCTCTGGCAGCTTCCATGGCAGCAGCCCAGACGGGTGCTATTTTGGCTCTGGGAGCCAATGTTGACAGGGGCCTCCAAGTGTCACAGCAGCCCTGTACTCTGTTCTCCCGCAGAGCCGTAGGAGTGCTGAAGTGTCATCCCAGGAAAGTGGCCTTGGCTCATTGGGAGAGGCACCTGCTGCCCTCTCAGCATGACTACAGCCTGCTCCCCCACCAGCCACTCTGTCAGTGCCTTTGTCAGTGTCACACAGCCAGCTGGGCCAGACTGCCCCGACCCATGCCGAGATGGTCCACTCTGCTGCCGGGCCCTCTTGGCCCAGAGCTGCTCGAGGTCGTCCTCCACGGCCTTCTGAAGTGTCCTCAATGGAAGCTCAGCAGCCTTCCATCTCCCAAGCTGTAGCCACTGGGGAAACATATCGTAGGAGCACTAGGATAGGGAAAGGACCACGCAAGACAGGCACTAAGGGCTGGCAAAAGAGTGATTCTTAATTATTTGTGTTAACTGTTAGATAGAGATCTAATTAAGTTGTTTGATACATTTTATTTTGGTTCTGGATTTGATGTTGGTGTTTATATTTGTAGTGAAGTGAGGTCAAGACCCATAAGTTTGGACTGAAGGAAGGCAATTGGATGGTGGTCGTAAGGACGGTGGTAAGGATTGTAGAACTGTTGATGTATTGGGAATGGGATGATTGTTTAGATGAAACACTCTTCGATGAGCTGGTCTCTAAGAGTTCTGATAGGGGCACTGGTGGTCGATGCTTCTCCTGCTCTTCCTCCTCCTCTTCATGCTCCAGCTCCTGCTGCACTACTTATTGCCCAGGTGGCCTCTCATGATGGAAAAGTTCTGGAATGTGCAGCAGACGACCACAAATCTGGAAACTCGCTCAGGGGTGTACTGCAAAGCTCCTCCAGAACCGTCCAGGCAGCAGGAGCATTGCTTGAGCACACCGATTGTTCGCTTGATGATATTTTTGATGGCGACATGGCTCTTGTAGACCTGCTCTGCAGCTGTGCCTTGATTCCTGACAGGAGTGATGAGCCATGTCTGGAGGGGATATCCCTATTGACAAGTAGGCAGCCTGCAACTTGACGGCCTGGTTGAAATAAAGGCAACAAAGAGAACTGAAAGAATCATGACTGCTGTCAGGATAGCGGGCTCAGAACTGCATAATGCACTGCCTGTGGTCACAAATCAGTTGTACGATGAGGGAGTGGAATCCCTTATGATTTATAAAGTTGCCAGGCTGGTTACGAGGAGCATGCAAGGTAATGTGCTCGCAAAGTAATCTCCCTAATACAGCAGTGGACTGCAAACTGGGATATGTCGCTGATGTCACCTGCTGCAGCTTGAAAGGAGCCTATGGCAGAAAAGTTAAGGGCCACAGTGGCCTTGACAGCCTTAGGCAATTCTGTCCATGTCCTGATGCAAGGCTCAAGTTGTGGCTGCAGCAGGTGACCTAGCTCGGTGACAGCCTCGTTGGTGAAACGAAGGCAGTTCAGAGACATTAGTTCTCAGTTAAGTTAACGTAGGAGAAATGCTCTCTGAATACGCACTGTGGTTATGGCCTCCAGCACAGTGCCCTTCTCCTCCTCCGTCTTGTGGCAACAGCATCTCCTCTCTGCTGTCTTACTTGCTGCTCCCCCTTGTCCTCCAGCCCCGAAGGCAGCACTATGAGACTACCCATGACTGCAGTCAAGCTATTTATAAGGCAGCAATAAACAGTGCAACACTAAGAAAATTCTGTGCAGACAAACTGAACTTTACACAGTAATAAAATACACCAAGAAATGCCCAGAAGTTAACCAGCAGCCTGAAATGACATAGCAGTAACTAACCTGTAAGTACTCCATGGTCGCTTTCTATAGCGCTGGTGAAGGGTCCTTCCTGCTGGTTAGCGCCACGTGTTGCTGCGTGAGTTCAGCAAGTGGTGAGTCAGGTGCTGGGGAGTACTAAAATTGGAAAAGGGTCCTGCAAGGAGCACAGGACCCTCATTTAAATAATTTATTCACTCCTTTAAATTCTTCTGGCATGTGTTCTTGACACCACTGGAGAAGTCCAATCTAATATGGCAACCAGCGCTATTCCAGCTGGAAATCCGTGCGCGCTTCCTGCCGGCCATATTGGACGCTTAGGAGGCTGTTCAGTACCCGGAAAAGGGGAGCTGCACGATCAAATTTCTAGGCCTTGTCATCTAGGTGCACAGCTGAATTATGGCTGCTTGGGCTTGATGCTGGTGGTGCCCATTAAACAAATGAAACGGTACCCCAGCAACTGTCCGCTCCTTCAGCAAAAGAAGAAGAAAATGGGGGAAGATTTTATAAATGTAAAGAGTTGTATAATTTGTATTTTATATAATTTTAATTATTTCATAAATTGTGTTCTATGATTTTATAAGTAGTGGTATTTTAGTTTATATAGATTGCAAATATTTTTCTAATTTTGATAAAATAATTATCTTTCTAAATATTGTATTGATTTAATTTCAATTAGATCACCATAGTATAAATTTCATACAGTTTTAAATAAAAAGGTATGACTTTAGTACTGTTCCTTTGCTATTATTTTTCCTTTCAATGTATTAATTTTATTTTCATATCTTCTATACATTTCATGATATGTTAACAATATTGCTATTGTGTTTACCTATTTACGGTCTAACATGTTTGCGACATCTATTTGGAGCTGATAAATGTTAATTTAATATGCACACATCAAATGATATATGTAAAATATTATTGGTAATTTTATTGATCCTGATCTTTCTCTTTCTCTCACAGCATCAGCCTTCAACCTCTCTCTCCCTCGATCACAACCTTTTTTAACCTTTCCCTATTTTATATGTACAGTACTATTATGTATTGGTCAGTACTCTTCTGAACTTTCTTTCTTGTTCCTTCCAAGCTGCAACGTTACCATCCCACATGCTCTTCCTGCTCCCTATATCCCCACTATGTTAAAATTAAAATTCATTGCAGTTTTGTACTCTAACCCATCCTTTCCCAGGACTTCAGAACTGCGAGATTCATTACGGCCCTCTGTATTTCCTTCTACAATCTGCAGGCTTTTAAAACCCAAGCTTGGTGTGCTCGAACCACTGCTGCCAGATTTATCTCGTCTTCTCTGTTACTCTTTTCATACTAGGTGGTATCCTGCATTATAGACTTAACTCTTGGTATCTCAATAATAAAAAAATGATTTTGTCTATTGACAGTACTTCATTACAATATTCATCCTTTTCCCTTATTAAGTAAATTAAATCTCAGTATTAGTGAAATGTTGACTCACTGCCTTCCATCTTCCATGGTGTTGTTCATCTCTGCACTCATTCGCTGTCTGTCTGCCCCTTACTGTTTCGCCTACTGCTTCTTTGTCGATCTGCTATTCATCTGTCCACCTGTGAGCATCCCACTTCCAACTTTTATGCAGTGCTGAGCAACTATAGAGAAAGTGAAAAAGAAAGGAAGACTGTAAGAAGTAGTCTATTTAAACTAACCAATAACTGATGGGCTTGGGCAAAGCCAGGGTAGTCAACACTTGCTTCTGCTTCTAGAAAATGCTACAGATAACAAAGGAGGATTGGTCAATTGAAACTGCTACAGGGACAAATAGAAAATATTAACATAATATCCTGAAACCAGATGTGACCGCTATACATGTTGTATGATGTTCAATGGTCACAGAAGCTTCGAGTGATCAGTAGACACCACATATTGGTACGCCAAGGTCATCTGGGAGCACCTGTCCTGAATATAATATCGGTAATTAATGCTTCCCTTTCTAGAAGAATGGCACCACAAACAGTTTAGAAAAGGGTAATCTGTTTAAACTGAAAGCTTGAGGTTCTAACAAAAATAAAAATGGCAACTTGAATTACAAAAATGAAGTCTGGCTAAATTGAACAGTCTATATACCGGTGTGGGCATCCTATCGCAAACTTACATTTTATTTGCAAATTTGAAATGTTGCTTGTTGTTGCTCTACTGATTTTACATGTTTGAATTCCACAATCCTTCAGGTTGGGAATTACTCTCTGCACTGCTATTGGTTGATAAACTGTAAATCCACCAAATCGCAGCACAGAATGATTCCAAAGCCTCAAGGAGCTCAGAATTCAACAGATAAAACTGATGGACAAGAAGAAACCAGCGTTATGGGATCTAGGTTTAGCAGTAGGGAGTTTCAGTTAATGAATGGGAGGGAAGCAGAAAAATCAGCCAGAGGGACAGTGGTCACAGCTGGTGAGACCAGCGAGAGAGTGGGCACAGTGGGTAAATCCAGAGGAAGATCAACTACAGTGGGTAAGGCCAATGGGAGAGTGGTCACAGCTGGTTTGGCCAGCGGTAGAGCAACCTAGAGGGGATAAAACCAGCAGGACAGCGGCCTTGGTGGGTAAGATCAGCAGGAGAACCTAATTATAAATTGTACTGAGATGATCTAGAGCAGTTTCAATAGTTAGTTACCTATCTATTACTACTTTAAGATTTCACAGAACATGCATCAGTAGTGTGACTATTTTAGTTACGAGTTAACCGATGGGTTCTCTTACCAAAGTCAATTGCTGTGGCTTCCAATCTCTGTGAATTTAAAAAAATACATGGGATGTAAATATTGTAGCACAGAAGTCAGTCCACATTTCATAATTCTAATAGAAAAGCTTTCCCACATAATTTAATGGAACCCTGAAAAAAATCCATCTTTTTTCCAAATACTGTAGATATGAGATTTAAATTCTAGTAAATTGACTTTTCCTTTGTTGTTTAAGAAGTCTGAAAGGTTCCTTGCAAACAAGATAATAAGGCCTGTGTGTGGCATGAAAATTGCTGTGTGACTATAACAGCAGCTTCATTAAACACAGTGCAGGAAGCCTGCTTTACTCACTACACAATAAATAGGCAAATTATACTTGTATATATGTGTGAATTCATTCAAGCATCAAATATACCCAAATATACTTAATATTATTTTCTAAATGAATTACCCACCCTTTTTGTAGGTTTTTATGGCAGCTATTCCATAATCTAGTTCTAGGGAATGAAGTAGGGCTGGTGGAGTATGTTTCAGTAGGAGAACATTTGGGTAATAGTGATCATAATATAATTAGGCTTAAAGTAGTTACGGAAAGGGACAAAGAAAAATCAAATGTGAAAATACCCAACTGGAAGAGAGACAATTTCAGCGATTTGAGAAGGGATCTAGTACAGGTGGAGTGGAAACAAAAATTGGTCAAGAAAACAGTTATTGAGCAATGGCAGGCCCTCAAGGCAGTGATAGTTCTGGTACAAACCAAGCATATTCCCATAAGGAAGAAAGATGGGGCATCCAAAGCTAGAGCTCCCTGGATGACAAAGGAAATAGAGGTTAAAATAAAACAAAAAAGGAGATTTATGACAAATGTCAGGTACAGATACAGCAGAAAACCAGGCCGAATCAAGAGAGTGGAGGGGAAAATTGAAAAAGGATACAAGAAGGGCAGAGAGAGAGTATGAGAAAGGATTAGCAGGTAACATGAAAGGGAACCCACAATCTTTTATAAGTATATAAAAAGTAAAAGGATAGTTAAAGGAATGGTGGGGCCAATTAAGGACAAAAAAGGAAATCGTCTTGTGGAGGCAGAGGGCATGACTGATGCACTGAATGAGTACTTTGCACCTGTCTTCACAAAAGAGGATGAAGTTAATGTTGCAGTAGAGGAGGGGGAGTGGAGATATTGGATAGGATAAAAATAGATAGAAAGGAGGTGCTAAATAGATTGGCATCACTCAAAGTTAACAAGTCACCTGCTCCAGATGGGTTGCATCCTAGGTTGCTGAGGGAAGCTAGGGTCAAGATAGCAGAAGCTCTGACCACAATCTTTCAATCCTCCTTGGATATGGGAGTGGTGCCAGAGGGCTGGAGGATTGCAAATGTTACACCCCTATTCAAAGAAGGGGAGAAGGATCAACCTGGTAACTACAGTGGTGGGAAAACTACTAGAGACCATTGTCAAGGGCAAAATTAATTCTCAATTGGAGAAGTATGGGTTAATAAGAGACAATCAGCATGGCTTTGTTCAAGGCAAATCATGTCTGACTAACCTGATTGAGTTCCTTGATGGAGTAACAGAGAGGGTTGATAAAGGTAGCTCAATAGATATTGTATACATGGACTTTCAAAAGGCATTTGATAAAGTACTACATAACAGACTTATTCATAAAATAGAAGTACATGGTATTAAAGGGATGGTGGTAACTTGAGTATGTAATGGCTAAGGGATAGGAGACGGAGAGTAGTGGTGAATGGATGTTTTTCTAACTGGAGAGAAGTATACAGTGGGGTCCCCCAGGAGTCAGTATTAGAACCATTGCTTTTCTTGTTATATATAAATGACCTGGACTTGGATATAGGGAGTACAATTTCAAAGTTCATGGATGATACAAAATGTAGTAAATAGTGAGGAGGATAGTAGCAAATTTCACTTTTTTACTCAGCGAGTGGTTCAGATCTGGAATGCAATGCCTGAAAGGGTAGTGGAGGCAGACTCAATCACGGCTTTCAAAACGGTGTTGGATAAGTACCTGAAGGAAAAAAAATTGAGGGCTACAGGGAAAGGACGGGGGAGTGGGACTAGATTAAGTGCTCTTGCAGAGAGCCGGCACGGGCTCGATGGGCTGAATGGCCTCCTTCGGTGCTGTAACCATTTCTATGATTCTAACATTTAAGCAAGAGGGCAGCCATAGCATGAAGATCAGCGAGAGCATATGTGACAGAGAAAGGTGTTCAAGACAGAATGGAAACAGAGTTGAGAGAGAAAAACAGAGTGATGGTGCAAAGCAAGGCAGAAACAAGTGAAGAGAAACAATATTTTCCTGCGTTACCAGTATCAGTATCCTAAGCGAGCATGAGAGTTTTTCTTGGAGCCGGTTGTTAAAAAAATGAACGTTTTGGAGCTACTGAATCAGATTGTTTTAGACTAATTGTCAAGGTTGATATTGTGTGTGTACCATGAGCAACGTGGGTTTCAGATGTATATAAAAATAATTTCGCTGCAGAGCTTCAAGATTTTGCTGCAGCAAAATTAGATGTGCCCACCCTTCTCCATTTCTGAAGAAAGGTCATCGGCCTGAAATGTTAACTCTCTTTCCCTCGCCACAGATGCTGCCTGGTCTGCGGAGTATTCCCAGCATTTTCTGTCTTCACCTCTCAAATGTAGTGTCCAGTAGCGAGTAAAGCATCCAATGAATTCTGATACGCCAAGGTCACAGTCAGGGAAGGGTGTGTGTGTGTACTTGTGAAGATAAAAAGGGCAGGGATGTGTGCAGGAAGATAACTGGTGATTATTTTGTACATAACCAGTGTGAGGCGTATGGAGGGGGGGAGGTGGTTGGACACAGCGTTCCAATCACTGCACCGTTACTGGGGTTGCCGCTGTTCACTGCGGCTCTGGAACCCGTTGGCCCGCGCTCCCCCACCCGTCAAGGTCGCCCCCTGGTGCGCAAGCGCGGTTCTGAGGGCGGGCTCAGTTAAAGCACATGCGCAGTGTACGCAACAACGCAGTGTCACGTCACTATTTATCTGGGCGCGAGGAGTCAGCACCTACAGAGGCGCGTTGGAAGCTGTGCGGTTTAGGTGGATGCTTACAGCTATCTCGGGTATTTGCCGCGGCGAGGACACGCAGCAGAGGAAATAGAACATTTACTTGATCAAATATGATTTATATCGTCCGGTTTGTCCCTAGAAAGGTAGGTTTTAACGGGAGGGTTTTATTTTACCTGGTGGGGGAGGGGTATTTAATTTTGCCCCTCTTTGTTGAGGCGCGAAGACCCTCGTTCCAACGACAGCCTAACTTTGCGGCTGCGCTGGCGTGTGGCGGCAGTGATTGACGGGGCGAATGGTCAATGGGGGGTGATTGTGAGCGAAGCGTGCAGCCAATCGGCGAGTTGGAGAGGAGCCCCCCGCCCGCGGGGGTCTCGCGCTCCGAATCAGTCAAGTTTGGTTGAGCCGAACACTGAAGAACGCAACGAATGAATTTTATATTTTTAAAATGTTAACGGTCGCGGCGCGGGTTCGGAGCGGCGGCGGGCGGTCGAGTTAGCGGAGCCCGCCCGTGGCTGGAGCGCGGGCGGCCGAAGGAAATGAGCCCCAAACCCGGCCAGGTTGCGGTAGGGCCACGTAAACTCTTTAAAAAAATCGTTCGTCCCGCCTGCCCCAGGGAAATGATCCCGTCGGCGGGAGGTACACCAGGGAATCTGACCATTTCTCTTCCCCCTTTTTGGTCCGGTTCGCCTCCCGCTGAGCCGGTGAAGCGGCTTCACTTGGTTTGGGTAGCATAGCACTGATGTCGCACATGGCACCGTGTGTGTCTAACGGGACAGTCGGTGGGATCGGTTGCCGTCCCGTCATTCAGCCTGTGTTAGTGGAGAGGGCGGGAGCGGGCCGCAGAGCCTGCCGTCCGGGGTGGAGGTGAGGTGGTGTGTTTTTGAGGGGGGCGTGGGTTGTTTGTAAGGGAGAAGTCGAAGCGAAGACTGCTCGGCCTGCAGCTAGTCTGAGGGTGGGAGGAGCGAAGCCGTGATTGGAAACCTTGTGGTGATAGTTGGAATTGTTGGTGGTGGGAAGAGGCGAGACTGAGCCTTGCGGGGGAGGGAGAGAGAAGCGGAGGCTGCAAGTCCCCAGTTACTGGAGGGACCGAGGAGTCGCAGTGGGGAGGAAGGAGGCGGAGACTGCCAACATACGGCAACGGTAGCTTAGTGGTTATGTTTCTGGACTAGTAATCCAGAGGCCTGCACAAAGAATCCAGAGACGTTAGTTCAGATCTCAGGGTATTTATATTCAGTTAATTCAATAAATTAGAATAAAAAAGCTAGTAATCTGAAATAACAACAGAAAACGCTGGAAAAACTCAGCAGGCCAGGCAGCATCCGTGGAGAGAGAAAGAGAGTTAACGTTTCAGGTCGATGACCTTTCGTCAGACGAAAGGTCATCGACCTGAAACGTTAACTCTCTTTCTCTCTCCACGGATGCTGCCTGGCCTGCTGAGTTTTTCCAGCGTTTTCTGTTGTTATTTCAGATTTCCAGCATCTGCAGTATTTTGCTATCGAGCTAGTAATCAGTATTTGCCATGAAACTACTGGATTGTTGGAAAAACCCATCTGGTTCACTTAATGTCCTTTAGGGAAGGAAATCTGCTGTCCTTACTCGGTCTGACCAATGTTACTCCAGACCCACAGCATTGTGGTTGACTCTTAACTACCCTCTGAAATGGCCCAGCAAGTCACTCAGTTGTACCAAACTGCGATGAGAAAAGTCAGCACTGGGAGTACCTTCACCACAAGGATTGCAGCAGTTCAAGAAGGTGGCTCACCACCACCATCTCAACTAGGGATGGGTAATAAATGTTGGACTTGCCAGTGGTGCCCACATCCCCTGAATGAAATTAAAAAATTATGGTCAGCATTAGGAAGAGGAAACCGTAAATGATGTGGTTTTAGTTTGGGACGGGGGAGGATGCAGGCTCTATAAATCCTGTGGTCAGAATTGAGGTGGTGTGCAGGGGAAGGAAGTAGGACTTTGTCCTCCGATTTTGGATGGGAACTTGCGCACACTCTGGATTGTGTTTTTTTGGGGAGTGGGGGCAAACAGTACCCTGACTAATACAGAACAGAGCTTGTTTGTGAGCCACTTTTATTTTGAGGAGGAGTCAGAAAAAGGTAGCTTGTTTTTGCCTTGCCACATAGCCTGTTTGCTTGAAATATTTCATAATTCAATGTATTTAGTCTTGTAAACAATTTTAATCTGTTTTTACCTGTATTCTTGAAAGAATTACAGGAAATGTTATTACTTTGTGATAAAATGAGTCCTTAATGAACAGCAGATGGAATATTCAGGTGCTCAGTGCAATCTGTTTCTTTTCAATTTCTGTTATCAGTAATGTGACTAAAGTTTTCAGTGGAACAGAAAATATTTAATTACAAAATTAATTTGTTCAGAAAAGTATCTTTGCAGAATTGCACTTGAAGGATTGTTGCCTGAGACGGCTGTAAATTACTGAAGTATCAGTCAGTGTTTTTCTAGTGAATTCTAGAACCAGCTCGAGACCAAATTCATTTCTTTTCGAGTAGTGAGCATCACTTACTGTTGAGTGAGCATGTATAACAGAGGTCATAACCCATTACTGAATGTGGTTTCCAAAATTTGTTTGGGTTGTTTGGTGATGCTGTCTTCATTTGTTTCTCTTCTGAAATTGGAAATGATTAATTTTGTTAGATGCTAGTGTTCAGTTTTACTGTTTCTACCCCAGGTCAGTTTTTAATTCTGCATGCAGAAGCTCCTCTTCATAGCTAAATGGTTGCTTTTTATACAAGATTATCCAAGTGGCATGAGAAGGAAGTATGGCCATTATTGTGCTCGCAGGTGCCATGAACTTTTATTTTTTGTCTTTTTAATTTTCTCCCTTTTTTAGCTCCCCTAGCCTGCTATCTTCCACCTGAAGGAGTAGGCAAGCAACCTCTTAAAATATGGAACCCGCATAGAATGATAGAACTGTAGAAATTTTAGCATCAACAACGGACAGGTCATTTGGCCCACCAAAATGCCTATTTTGGAGCTAGGTTGACATGAGAACTATCTAATTCACTTTCTCCATACCATTTATTCTTGTTTGAATCTTATATATATTTTGGTTGACTTGGTTCTGTTTTGAACTCTACCTTCCTCACCTGTCTTTCCCAGTGAACACAGTCCTAGTTTTGATTGCCTCCCATTGTGATATTCTTGTATTCTAAGTTGCAGCTTTACCATAGCAGCATCCTTCCTATATTAGTGTGACCAGAGCTGTGCACAGTACTGCAACTGTGGCCCAACCAATGTCTTGTACAGATTAATCATCTTTTTTATTTAACACAAATTATTAAATTTATTTCAAATTTGAAGACTTGGACTTATTTCCAGAGAAGTCGATGGGAAGGAATTGAATGCCAAAAGCTTGGGTAAATTTGGATAAAATCAGTTTAAAATGTTTTTATTTTGAGCATTGATAAAATTCAAGAAAGAAAGACTTGCATTTATATACGTTTGGGCGTTCCAAAGTGCTTTACAGCCAATGAAGTATTTTTGAAGTACACCCACCTGACGGGGCCCCAGTTTAACATCTCATCCGAAAGATGGCACCTCCGACAGTGCATCACTCCCTCAGTACTGCATTGGAAGTGTCAGTCTGGATTGTGTGCTCAAGTCTTTGGAGTGGGACTTGTACCTACAACCTTCTGTCTTAAGCGAGAATGCTATGGCTAATGCGTAAAACATACAAGGCACTGAAAAGGTGCAGTAAATGACAAACTAAACTTTCTACAGTTAATGGACACATTTATGGGACTCCCCATCAGACTCAGCCCATGATTAAAAATTTTTTTTTTACATGAAACTGAATATTTTTGCTCCAGTTGCCTACCAAAGTCGGAGATTATACACAGGGTAACAGTTGATATCTTGCTTTTAACAAACATGCCGTGTTGTATAACCAGAATCACCCTTTGACCTTGGTTACCACAGATAGTGACCTGAAGACTATCAGTGCGCTGCTATCCTTGCTCCATACCTTACTGGGAATGAGGTGTGCTTCAATATAAAATCATAGTCTTCACAGTAATATCCAAAGATGCCACCCCCCCCCCATATTTAAAAAAAAAGTATCTAACTTGCACAGTCATCTTTGGTTCTCCTGAAAATGGGGTCCAGAGATGTCTGAATTGTATCGGTGAAGTCTGCATGGCTGTGTGCATGTGATGCTGATATGATGTGCTTGGGTCTCTGGGCCCAGTTTATGTTAAAAGGGTAGGTGATTTCAAATGTTTTTTCCCTGCAACATGGGGAGGCAATTGGCATTTACCAATTCGCTCCCTGAAAATTTTTAATAAAAAAAACCTGATTTTAGTAATCTCTTTTAAATGCCTGTATTTAAGCCATCCTATTGCTGTTTCTCTTACACTTACAAATCCCTTTCTGCCTTGTTTGTTTTTTCTTCAAAATGTGCTACTTTACTGTTATTTTTTAAATTGCTTTCACTACATCTGCTCACTACCCTAACCTGCCTGATCTCCTGCAGACTCCTGTATTCTTTTGTGCAATTTTTCTTGCCTCCTAATTTGCTATTAACAAGTTTTGATATTCCTTCTTTGACCATATGCAAATCATTTTCATGTAATAGGAGATCAAGAGGTCTTGCTGTAGAACCCCATAGGCACATTAGTAGCTGAGCTGCCAAATGCCTATTTACGCCTACCTTGCCTTTGTTCTGTCAGCCAGCCTTGTTTCTGTGCAGGTGCTTTACCGTTTATAATGGGCATTAGCTCTTCTGTGTAATGCTTTTTGAAAGTCTAAATATGTCATATCCACTTCATTCTCTGCCTGTATGTTTATTGTTCAATGGAAACCTTGCAATTCTATTGATTAAACCATTCCTTTCTAAGTGTTCTGATTATTATAACTCCAGGTAATGATTTAAGTGCTCTCATTGGAAGTGTGACTGGCTTCTGTTCTGAAGGTATATTGCTTCCCTGCCCATTACATTTATTTTTTAGCATATAGTAAGTGTAATGTGATGAAATTCTGCAGAAGCAAAAACTAAAATGACCTTGCTGCTTAGTGCCCTTTTTTCGATGCACTAAATTGCATCCGGCACCCAATGTAATTTTTGTTAATTCAAATTTTTCAAGGAGTGACTATCGGGAATAAAATTCTCAAGTTAGAAACCACCCAAATTCTCAAATTATGTCAATAGATTTAATAAAATTAGCGTTGCTTTTACCTCCTCCACTTAATGTCATGCGTAGGTTATCGGGAGTTTTTTTTAAACAGAATTTGTACTGACATTTAGAGTTAAAATCAAATTTCATAACAGCAGAATTATTAGCTGTTTCAATTAGTTTTTAAAAATTGGATTCCCTCCACTTCAACTTTCATTTTATATAGCTCCTTTAACATAGTTAAACATCCCAAGGCACTTCGCAGGATCGTTATCAAACAAAATTTGATGCCAAACCACACAAGGAGATATTAGTAGGACAGTTGACCAAAAGCTTGGTCAAAGAGGTCATTTTTAAGGCGTGTCTTTAAAGGAGCAAAGAGAGGGTATTCCTTGATGTTGCTTAGTTTTTATTTGTGCATTAAGATAAGGCCACATCATTAAGCTTATGGATCCACAAGGCTCTGCGGTGTTGTTCCCCCCCCCCCCCCCCCAAATGAGTTTACAGGGTTTCTTTTTGTGTGTTTCGTAAACTCATGATTGGATTACAATGATCTGCCACCTGTATAGCACTAGATTACAACTTTAGTCAGCGGAGTCATTTTCATCCAGTCAAGGGGAGTTAGTAGGGATCGACACTTGGGGTTTTGAATTTTACTGCTCAAGTGAGAGTCGTGACCTTGTTGTTAGATTAGGGTTATATGAAATAACATGCTGTTAGTGCATTGTATTAATGAAGAACTTGAAGTAATTGTTTTAAACATTGATGAGGAGCAGATGGTGTTAAATGCTCCCAAAATGTTTTTTACAAATTAAAAGCTCAGTAAATGAGAAATATAAGATTTGCCTTTTGTGAATTTGATTTGGATAAGTTTGCTGCTACTGGAAGGTAAAAAGTAATGCCCACATTGCCAATTTTTCACAGCAGAGGAATTTGTAGTTAAGTATCCACTGGCTGGTTCCATTGAACAAATAGATCTATACACCTATATGAGGACAGTATATATCTTTTCATCCTTGTATACCAATAAACACTAAATGGCCTGATCTTTAATTTTAAGTATTTCCCCCGCATGCTGTATCAGGTGCTCAAGTATGACAAATGATGTGCTTTTCTGGTTATGTAGCTTCATAATTACCAGAGGCATGCTCTGACCCAAAGCAGACCTGCCCCCCCTTTAGTTGGAAGTGTCATTCCCTAAGCTGACTGAAATCACAAGCTAGGTGTGAACCCAAGTTGCCTTTTCTGCTAACTTGCGTCCTTTTTGATTTTAATAGTGGTTGAACACCTTGTGTACTGGGTCTTCAGAAGCTGGGAATCTTCAAATTGGCCTGAGGATATGATGTAGAGAAGCCGCTTGATCTTTTCAAAATGGGATGTGTAAAAAAAAAAAAAAAGTTGACATTTTATATAAAATATCTATATGTCTGTCAGTTGGTCATGCTGCAGTGATGCCATATGACATCTGTTTATTTTGTCACTTGCATTTGTGGCATCTTTGAAAGTAAATAAACATCCTTTGAACTATACAGTAATATGTTTGTTGTTGGAGACTTGTTTGAGCAATGCTTCCTTTGGTGATGAGTCCAGGTAGCTTTCTGCCCATTGGGTAGGTTTTTCTAATGTGTGTAACATACAAGATGTTTGCTTAATAATTCAAACTGCTGGTTTGTAAAATGGTAGAAATTTGCTATGTTTTGGGTTGCACTAATATATCCATAGGTGTGTAGAAGACTTGATGCAATTGATGTTTCTGTTGGTTGAACTGTTGCTCATCGCTTATGGTCAGGTGCGTATTAAGTGGTTGCGGCCTAGAGCCAGGGTAAGGCTCCAAACCACAAGATGTCTGGGGCATGCAAGCAAGATTAAAACCTGATGAGAGCTACATAATTAATTCTAGAATCATCTGAATTTAATTTTATTTATGCAGGGGGAAAGAATTCAAGTGCTTAATTAAATATTGTAGTGGAGTGGCGTAGTAAAATATCCTAATGCACAAGTCCATGAGGCATTGAAAGTTAAATCTTTGAAAATTTTACTTAACATCTGCATACTTCATTTCTCCTACCTTTTAGTTGCAATTTACTATTTGGCAAAAAAAGTAACTCTTGCATTTGTACATTTAATGGCATTACCACAGCTGTGATAATCAAAAATAAAAAGTTGCATCAAACTGACTTGCAATAGTTCTACTGATAATTTACTGGCCCACCTCCTTGCTTCAGTTTCACTTTTGTCATTATTTGTACATTGACTACAGCAAGTTTGAGGCAATGTTGATGGCTTCAGATAATCAAGTACTATGTTAGACCATTCCTTTTTGCTAATGGAACTTTAAACTGTAAATGAATCATAAATGCATACAAAAGCAAAATACTGCAGATGCTGTAAATCTGAAATAAAAGAAAATGCTGGAAACACTCAGCAGGCCAGGCAGCACCTGTGGCGATTGGGTTAATGTTTCAAGTTGATGACCTTTCATCATAACATATAAATGAATGTTGCAGTTGACTTGCTGGTATACATTTGATTACTGTTTTGTTCAGTCTCCAGGATCTGTAATAGTATTTTTAAGTTGGATTCCAGGAGCCCATCAGCAGACTTTTGGAGACTTTATGTTGCTGATCTGGGAAACCAGGTTTAACCGCTTTAATGTCAGGAGCTGGCTCATGGAAATGAAAGCAGCTGCAGGTTTTAGTTTTTGGTATGCTGTGCTTCACCCACTAGGATCATTTGGAAGTTGTGCAAACTCTGATATTACATGTTTATATAGAACTGGATTCACTGACCTTTTTGTATATGAAAATGTTTTGTCTTGTAAAGATTATTGGATTATGACATCAAACTGGTGTTGTATTTGCTGCTGTGGGAACTAAACAGTCATTCTTTTGGTGGTGAGAACCACCTCTGCTTGAAGGTAGCATGCAATGTTATTGCTGCTCTGACTTAAGTTGCTAAATATAGTTTTCCCTCCCCTGCCCTCTTGAAGTGTAGGACAGTCTGCTATCTTAGGCCTCTGAAGATTAAAGTGGATCACCAACTTGGATGTATTTCACTTATCCAGATAGGCCCTTCTACTTTGGGAGCTTGGATGCAATTTCAGCTGCGGTGGTAATAACTTCACTCAATCCTAAGCTTGCATGATGTCAACGTTTTGCTGGAGATGGGGCAGCTGGATAGTAATTGGGTGGAGGAATCCTGACATCGAAATTTCCAGATTAATGCGCAGAATGCTTCTGCGCAGCTTCCAGTCATTGAAATCAGCTTCCGGTTCATTGGCAGGAGTCACCTGAGTGCCTCTACTGACATGAGTTAACTCTGCAGACCAGAACTGTAACTGGAATCTTCAGCTCTGCATGACTTGGAGCATAATACACTTACCACTTCCAGAACCTCCTTCAACTAGCTTTCTCTGATTGTTATACCATTTATTTTGTCACTTTCTGTAATTGGTGTTGTTGTCTGTACAGACAATAACACCAGAGATCTTGCTGTAAAACTAGTCAGGAAAATTCTGAAATCCAACTATATTGTAGTACTTGGTTCCCTATTGCACAGATGGAACTAATTTAATTTTTAACTTGTCTGTTAAGTAAGGTGCAGTGATTCAGGCAGCACTTTAAAGCAGAACAGAGCTGTAGTGGTAGTATATTTTCCTGCAGCAGTCTTAGCCTTAAGAATGTGCTTTACGTCACTTATACAGTATGCATTATTTGTGGGGGAGTTTTTGTGAATATATCCAGAGCCACTCAGTTGGCTTGTAACAAAGCATCAAATTTAGTGCAGAGAAAAATTGGAGATGTGGGTGGGGAAAGAGCAGCAGGGAAAATCTTCCATTGTGCAGTGGATGTGAATAGTCTACTAAAATGCTTTGTATAACCATGATTCTGTTTTTCCTCTAGGATAATATGCAAGACCATCACAATAGAAATTCATGTCTATAGCCTTGGTGTATTTTGGGACTCCTTTTCATCGGCTGCGAGCCTGATTTTTGTCAGCACCATTGAGGCTTACCCTTACTGGACTCGTCTCGTCATTACCTGCCTACATATTGATACATCGAGTTGTATTTTCAGAATTTGCTTAAAAAAAACTGGATCCAGAGTGCCCAAACACTCCCAAGTGCCTTCACTTTTTGAAATTTTATTTCTTCAAAATTTTTCTGGAAGTACAGCAGTATTAAGTAAGTTTTAAAAAATTATTTACATTGTCATGTTCCTTTATGCACAATGTTCTAGTGAAAGCAAAGTTGATAGTGGAGTGACGCAATTGAAATGCTTTTCATGCATTCACATTTTTGGTCAGTGTAACCATTGTATTATTGATGCCAATTAACTGAGTTTTATTTAACAAAGGTAGAACTTTGGCCCTTCCATTTCCTAGAGCCTTTTCTAGAGTGAAGTGTGCAGATTTTGTAGACTGTTGCAGTACAAAGAAGCTACTTTCTCCTGTTCCATTTTCATATTTATAAATTTTCATTTATATAAAGTGAAATTTGTCTAAACATCTTTCTCGGGTTTTTGGGTTTGGTGCGATAGCCATCTTTTCTGTTGCACTCAATCCTCTCCATTTAGAGGTAGAATTGGATGCCCCTTTTTAAAAGCATTGCCATTGATCTCTAGTTAGGCATAGAATGGATGCTTGATTTTGTGTCATTAGTACATTCTGCAAAATAAAAATGTTATTCATAAATTTTGCATACAGAACCTTGGTACATTCGGCAAACGTGTTTCTTACAAGTACTATATCACAACATAGACTTAAAATTTTCCATTTGGAAGATGGGGTCTTCTAAAATTGGAAACCAAATTTATAGCAAATAGCTAAAAAAAATCAGATAAAATGCTTTAATGTATTCTGGTTTTCTTTGTGCTATAAATCGCCATCAATTGAAAATGGTTGTAAATGACCAAAAATAGGTTATAGAGTATACATGCTTACGTAAAACTAGTGGTGGTGGTCATTTTCACTTCCTGTCAAATTGAAGTTCTGGATTTGTTCTAGAGTTTGAGACTATCAAATGCTGAATGGAGAATTAGAATTTGTTCCTTGCTACCATGGAATTCAAATTTACATCTTGCCAGTATGTACAAGCCTTTGTATTTGAGTGCAAAGCTATGCAACATTCCAGTACACAGTAGTGATTCATAAATGAGAACTTTTTCATGTTTGCTAATTGTATGTTTTGCTGTACCTGACAGTAATTCTTCACTTTACACTATTGATACCTGTTTTAGATCTGATAAATCTGTAGAAGTTAGGGTATTTGGCTTGCAGCTTTTTGTTCACATTTATTGGACAATAGCAGCACCAGTATATGTCTCCAGTAGCAGTTACAGCACTACAGAAATAATGTAACAAATGTGCAGAGAATAACTAATGTTAATAAAGATCATTGGTGCTAACAATTGAGTTTTTAATTGAGTATTTTAAAGGGAGTGCCTATAGTTTTTCACAAGTAGAAATGGTGAGCTGAGGGGCCATATTATTGATGGATAAACTTGAATTGGAAGTAGATAATTCACTTCTCGCAGTACAGTACTCTCCCCTTGTATCCCCAGTACTGGATAAGACATATTCATTTTAGAAATGAACAGTTTGTCTGTGAAGCCTATTGACCAATTCCTTGAAATGAAGCAGCTATTCTTGGGTAACATTGTACTCCATGATTGCCAGAGGATATCTGGTTTTTCTTTGCATCACTCATAATTGACTCTCATTACAGAACTTATGGCTTCAGAACACCTCTCTTTATTGTGAATGTCTTAAGTACTTCTGTTTTGTGCTCTGTTCTCTCCATGCACCTGGTTCTGATTTTTGAAATATTGCTGATGATGTACTGCAGCACAAAATTTGTGATAGATTGGATGTGTACTGAAAAAAACAATTGATTTAAATTTATTTTAGCAGGTTTCTCTGCCCACAAAGGAAGGAAAAAAATGATTCCTAACGGGTATTTAGTTTTTGAAGATGAGAATTTCATTGAGTCATCTGTGGCCAAACTCAATGCCCTGCGAAAAAGTGGACAGTTCTGTGATGTCAGACTCCAGGTATTCATAAATTACTGAATCTTAAACTTTGAATAATTTGTATATTTAGTAAATAGATCAACTATATTTTGTGAAGTAATGGTGTATATGTAATCTAACAAAATTGGAATTCCCTTCCGGTTGTTTTAAGTCTATATTTCGTACTGACATTTCCCTCCCATTTATCTTTTTCCTTTACTTCTCCTATCAAGGCATTGACTCCTTGTTTAGGTGTGGTTCCACAGGTGCCCTCTGGTACCTTGCACAAGTGACCATTCTTGTCTGGAAACTAGACAGTTGAGTTTCAACAACCTATTTAGCATGGCGGCCTGATCCTGTCCTAATGTCCACACATGCATTGGATAGTAAGCTTTAATTCTCCTAATTTTTCCCCTCCCTAACTTGAGGGCAGTTGTGTCCTTACTTGTTGCCATGATATACCATGCTAGGGATCGAACCTGAATTCTTCCTGGTCTGTATGATAATGGGGGGGGAAATACTGTTTTTTGAGCTCTTAATTGGAAACCTATAAATTGACCATATTCCATGCTGTTTTCTGATGGGATGGGATTACAGTTTTGAGAGTTGGCTTGAACTTCTGGTTGTTCATCAATTTGTTGTAGTTGTAAATATCAAATGATCATTAACTTGTTTGCAAGAATGATTGTAGTCATTTTTATTCTGAAAAAGAGCTGTAGTGTCTTCTTTGAAAAATCTGTGCATTATTGAATGGAATGTGTTTTTGAAATCACTAACTGAAGTGATTCAGAATAATTTTTCCCCATCTAATTTAAGGTCTGTGGACATGAGATGCTGGCTCATAGAGCTGTCCTTGCTTGCTGCAGTCCTTATCTATTTGAAATTTTCAACAATGATAGTGATCCCCATGGATTTTCTCATGTGAAATTTGATGACCTGAATCCAGCTGCAGTTGAAATCTTGATGAACTATGCCTACACTGCACAGTAAGTGTTGTCCATGTGAAATTACAGTCCATTTGTTCTTCAAAATAGGGCTGTAGTCATGCACTGAAAACGTTCAAAAAAAACAAATGGCACTTTGAATCCACCCTTATAATTCCAGTTTGTAATGCACACCTCGCTCCTCAAGAATAAAATGAACAGGTACGTAAGTGGGTTCTGCAACATGTGAGCAGCAGGTTTGAATTCACTTTTGCAATCTTTAGAAACCCTGGCTTATAACGGGTCTTCCGGGTAGATTCTCGTGAGACTGCTGTGTTGAGCAGTGTAATTAGCCACTAGTTGAAATTATAAATTGCTGCAGTCTAGGAGGATTTTTTTCCCCTCCACAATTTTGCAACTTAGTTGGGGATAGATGGTTCATGAGTAGCCTTTCTTTGTTTTTCTTGTTAATCTACAATGAAAGAGAGACTTGCATTTATATAGTGCTTTTCATGACCACTGAACGTCCCAAAGCGCTTTACAGCCAATGAAGTATTTTTTGAAGTATTGTCACAGTTGTAATGTAGGAAGTGTGGCAGCCAATTTGCGCACAGCAAGCTCTCTCCAACCACAATGTGATAATGACCAGGTAATCTGTTTGTGATATTAAGTAACTAACTGGTTGAAGCTTCTCATTAGTGCTTGGGTTGGAGGGGGCAGCGAAACACTTGTTTTCTATCATTTGATTACAAGCCTGTCTATATATTTCTAGGAGGAATTCTTCCTTATTTTCACCCCCTTTGATTTAACAAAGTATTTTTCTTGGTTTTGAAGTCAAATTGCTGTTTCAGTATAGAAGTTGTCTTCCATATTTGTGCTTTCAGAAGAAGTAAAATATCTTCACATGCACTCCTTGTTGTCTTTAATACCTTCACCCCCGCCATGTTCATTTCACTTAGTCATTGAATTGGCAGTTTTCTCAATGTTTCTACTTTTTGCTACTGACATTTTATCACTGCTCCATTCTTTTTTTCTAGTTAGAGTATCTCATTTAAGTTATATCCAAATTGAGCTTGTGTTTAGAAGCTTTAGCAGACTAAAGGCCAATTATTTTAAAGCTAATTTGTCTTTACTTTGCAGGCTTAAAGCAGATAAAGAACTAGTAAAAGATGTGTATACAGCTGCCAAAAAATTGAAGATGGACCGAGTGAGACAGGTTTGTAGATGCTAATCTGGCAGATACCTGCTTTTGGGGGAGGAAGGTTGAGGTTTTGCCAAAATGGAATTATTTAATGTAGTTGCAAACTTTTTTTAATCAGAAAAATTCATTGTTCTCACACGTGTGGTTTAAAAGAATTATTATTTTGACATTTTCATACTTGGATTCAATCCATCTTCCTCTCCAGTTGGGTGTAGATATCTTGATTTGTGACTAGTTTACATCGAGGTTGATCTAGTGTTCAGAGCTAATCCGTCATACTGGTACCTGTAGTGTGATCTTTTTAGTGAGGCAGATGAGCATTCTACTAAAAGTGCCTTGTGGTTGCACTGAAACTGGAGAGCACTGCTTCGATGCATATGTAGAGCTCTGCTTCTGGGTGATTAACTTGATTTTTGATGGGTAGGTGGACATGTGTTTACCCTCCATTTTTTTGATATTAAATATTGCTTCATGCTGGGCTGGAATTGCACTGCATCTGCTGAGAGTTAAAACAAATGCAAGAATACCAGCTCAGTGTTTGCAGTATTTGGAGATCAGATTAACAAGATAACTTTTAAATTGCACTGACAATTTTGTGTTAATACACACCACAAACAGCTTTACATTGAGTGCCGTTATACCAAACTTTTCAATGCTGTTGTGCAGCTCTAAATGGCAGTGTACTTGTACCTTTTGGGTGTTGTGCAATTGTGTTGTGTTCCCTCAAGGTGTGCCTTCAGATTTGGCAGTATTTTGTGTTTAGTGCCTCTTGCTTTTGCTGTGTACTGCTGCGGCTCCCCCCCAATTGAATTGTTACAATAAAGTGCTAACTTGCTCTAATGTAACTTTGTTAGGTCTGTGGTGATTATATACTATCCAGGATGGATGTCCAGAACTGTATTTCATATCGGAACTTTGCCAGCCAGATGGGAGATTCTAGGCTGCTGGGTCAGATTGACAGTTGCATTCAGGAAAACTTGTTGGAGATTTCAGAGCAGGATGAATTTCTAAAACTTCCACGGCTAAAGGTAAACAAAGTAGAAATTGGCAACTTCTATTGATTTTGTCTAATAAATGCTAAAAGTCTCTTTGGATTTGTAATAGTTTGAACTTGCCATTTTCCACCACAGCATGATTGATGTATGTTATGTTTACTGTTGGTAAGAATATTCTTTTGGCTATAATACTTGGAATTTTGTTCAATTTTAACTTCATTCTAGTCACAAACATACATACAGTATTCATGTGGGTACTTCAAATTTTTAAATACTTTTTTTTTAAAGAGACCAGTTTAATTGAATCTATTTTTTCCTCAGTTGGAGGTGATACTGGAGGAAAATGTCTCCTTGCCAAGCAACGGTAAAGTTTACACAAAGGTAATCAACTGGGTGCAGCGTAGTGTCTGGGAGAATGGAAAAAACCTGGAAGAGCTGATGGAAGAGGTTAGTACAACAAGCTTTGTGGTTATATGGCGGTTTGCACCTATTACAGTATAAACTATGATCCTAAAGAATTTAAATTTTGCTGTAGGTGCCCCTAAGCTGAGAAAGTGGGGGTGTGAAGGTGAGCAGTATAAATTGTTTAGTCTTTTTTCTGCTCTATGCTGCCTTATTTGTGGAAATTTCTTTTGTTTTGAAGCATTTTGTTTTGCAGTGTAGGAAAAGCTTTAGAGAAAGGGAGAGAAGGTACTTTTTTCTATGTTTAATTGCTTCCTTCCACAGCTAATCCATATGAGTAAGTACAATATTCTAATTTATCTCCCTCCCAATTGATTTTTATTTCCTTAGGTTTAATCTAACAAAACTAGAATACTTCAAGCCTGAAGAACATGGAAGATACTACGAGGGTAGTGACTCATAAGGAAGCAGCGGCCTTTCCCTAAAAGTCTGCAGAATTTTGCTTTGGGCAAGAGTTGATTTAATGGTCTTTGCTCCTTTTGCAGGATTAATAAGGTTACTTACATTAATATGTTATGACATTGTGGCAGAATCTGACTAAAATTGCTTATTGCTGTTGGGGTAGTTTTTGCTGAGAAAAGTGATTTATTGTATAAAATGTTGACTTTCTCAAGGGCAGAAGGGAGGCTTAAATAAAATAATAGATGAGGTGATTGGGGATCTTTTAAATTCTGGCTTTATTCAGGTAAGTCTCTGATTTCTAATTGTAATTCTTCCAATTCAAGCTGCGAAGACAAGAGTAGTCACTAGATGACTTCTGACAAAAGCAGTTATTTGGAGAGGTAGTATTAAATTTACATGTGATTACTTGGATCAGTGGCTATATGATGGAGGAATATACACATTTGGTTGGCTATCAGTTACATAGAATTTTAAAGCACAAACGAAATGGGCCATTCGGCCCAACATGCGTATGCTCCATATGAACCTCCTCCCACCTTACTTCATCTCATCAACACATCCTTCTGTTCCTTTGCTTTCGTACTTATCTAGCTGCTTCTTGCATAACAACATGCTGTAGGGCACTGGTTCTTTACTTTTTCTTCCTCCTCACGCACACACACTCTAGTTTCCAACATCGTTCAAATCTGCACTACAACAAATGCACTTCCAGGAAGAAAATCTTGCTGGTTAAATCCAAAATTGTTAGGCATGGTAACTTCACCCTCTGGGAATGGAGATTATGTGAGAACTGGAATGTAGTGTTAATTTTAAAAACTAAACAAAAGACACATTTTTGGTTAATGCAGAGAACTTGTTAGATTTAACTCTAGGTCTAATTGAGCATCTATTCACTGCTGCATATTGAAGGCAGAGGTTCCAATCACTTCTGTACATGTTACCCGTACTGCACTTCAGTGGTTTTGCTTTGACAGGAAGATTATCACTTCCCAGGCAATGTTGATCTTTTAATCTGCACAATCAAAATCAAACTTTCCTAATGGATTGGCGTGCAGAAGCTTGTGTATTTTTTTTTTTTTAAGTAGACGGTCTGCACTGTAACTAGATCTTGAAGTTGAGTCCTGCTGGAGTTGATCCTATCACTGTGATGAGAAGTGTTTGTAGAAACTACTTCTACTTTGACCATTTGTTTTTTTAGTACTTTCATATTTATGTCTCATTGATGCGTCTCATTGATGCAGGCTGAAGTGTGAGTATATGTGCGCTGAAGTGTGAGTATATGTGCACTAAGGTGTGATGCATGACAGTAGCATTGTTGTGTTTGAGCATATAGCAGAAATAGTATCACTAGATGCAAAATATGGCTTATTTTATGTCCATGGTAACCTGTGTAGAGTAGTGTTGGTGTTTGAGGAGATTCCTACTGACTGGCAGTACTAAGGATAGAGAGTTTTCTGAGCAGATAAATCTTTGGAGATCTGAGATATTGCACTTTCTAGTCACCAGCTGTTCAGAAGGGCATGTTTGAAGGAATGTTTCATTGAAGTGATTTGTTGGCCAAGCTAGGTGAAACCCAAGAGCCTGTGCCCCATTGGAACATTGTGGTAATGCAGTGTGGCTAGGATCAATCTCTGCTAGATTGAGATTTCTCCAGTTTGGAGATGGCTGCACTACTGGATTATTGTGCTGTCAAGATCTACCTAGGGTGAACATTAGCAGCATTCTAGTTGAGAACAGGCACTGTTTCCCTTGTAACTCCAATGTATCTAGATGTGTGGCCTGTTGGACTCTGTTTGGACTCTAGGGGAATCAAGCTATATGGAGATTGGGCGGGCAAGTGGAGTTGAGGTCAATGATCAGCCATGATCTTATTGAATGGCGGAGCAGGCTCGAGGGGCCATATGGCCTACTCTTGTTCTTATGTTGCTTGTGGTAAACTGGAAGCTGACCTAGATTAAAGATTGCCCTTTTTGAGGAGTATTTCTAGCCATTGCTCATATGTTGTCGTTTAACTACTTTAATTCTGTAAGATGTGACTACCTGTAGGTTCAGGATTAAACGAGATTGTCCTTTGCACTCTCAATTTGCCCAGATTACAAATTGAAGTGGCAGTGAATGACTTTGTGGGTGGTTTGAAGAAAGATGTTTTTTCTACAGACTGGCCAATATTTTATAACCTATAGTCTATAAATCAGGAATACAAAAGTAAAATACTGCGGATGCTGGAAATCTGAAAAATGCTAGAAATACGCAGCAGGTTGGGCAGCATCTGTAGAGAGAGAAACCGTTAATGTTTCAGGTCGATTTAGCAGTTCTGACGAAAGGTCATCGGCCTGAAACGTTAACTCTGTTTCTCTCCACTGATGCTGCCTGACCCAAGTATTTCCAGCATTTTCTATATATAAATCGGGTCCCTGGAAAGAGAAAAATTAGATGAAAAATTGCCCAGTGAATATTTGTTCACCTTCCAAGGCCAAATATTTATAATCTGTGTGGAAGGAAGTGGTCTTCAAATCATGATTGATTGTGTGTTTTTCTGCATTTCCTGTATTTCTTGCACAATTTCTCCCTAGCAACATCAGCGAAACCTCTACAGTGCAAAAGAATCTTCCTGCCTCATTTTGTCGGAGTGGATTTTCTATGCCTCAGGCTTCCAAAGCAACTGTGCAAAGGACCGATCATCCCTTTATTTAGAATGAGCTTCTACTGTCGTGCAAATGACTCTTAATTTTCTGTCAGACAACTGCAGTCCTCTTCAAGAAAGCGGAGACCTTCCAGCGCTAAGGGACCAAATAACCAGGAGCTTGCGTAAACTAACTTGTTGCTATGGAAACAGAAGCCATATGGGTGTTTTGTTGCTGTTTTGCAGGTTCAAACCTTGTACTACTCTGCTGATCACAAACTGCTTGATGGGAGCATACTAGATGGACAGGCTGAAGTGTTTGGCATTGATGATGACCACATTCAGTTTGTACAGGTACTGAATATTAAGGGATGTACATATAAAAATTAGTCGGGATGGTGCATTCAATTCCCACTAATTACTTAGTCTAGTACAGTATTCTCATTTTGCCTGTATAGCCAGTGTAGCATATAGAGAAAGTTTGTGAACTGTTTGTCTTGCATGGTGTATGTTAAGCTACAGAACATGGGATTTAGTGGTTGGGATGAAATACTACAAAGATATGCAGTCCGATGTATCCCAGAACTCCTGCATTTTGAGTGTGTTCTCACCCTAGCCATATATCCTTCTATAGTGGGACAAGTAACCTGTCGAGCTTTGGTTAGGGGTACTCGTAACGTTGCTTCTAGAATTGTCTGAAGGGGATGTTGGGTAATTTCCTCCCTTTTAGGGAGATGCTAGGCATTCAGTTGGCACCACCCTGGATAGTGTGATTTGCAGGGTCCAAGTAGGACATTAATCTTGTCATATAGTGTGTTGGAGGTCCAGTGGAGATTGAAAGCATATAAACTGCATATCGTGGTGTTTACCCACATGCGAGCATCAACTAGCCAGTGTTTCCCTGTCTCTTGCATTGAGATTTTAGATGCTTAGTTCTTGGTACAGTTGTTTAGTTCTGGTACTGCTGTTGCTTTAGCACCAATCACATCTGTGTGCTTAACATGTATTGGCAAAGGTGTTCTTCAACAAAAATGGGTTTGAGAGAATTGAATAGGAAGCTATTTTGGAAGGTGGGAGTGGATAGCAGTCAAATTTCTTGTGTATGATGCAGTAACCTGTGCATCAAGTAGGATTATGGTGAAGGTAGAAGGTGAATGCAGGTGTGCAGCCCAGCTAGGTTTTCTAGCTGCCCATTTAATTTTGCAGAAGAAATCTCCGCGGGAGAACAGCCACCGGCAGATGTACAGCAGCTCTTCTGGAAATATGTCTACTCAAGTGCAAACAAGCAAACATGAGTGGAAAATCATTGCTTCGGAGAAAACATCATGTAAGTTATACAACTGCAGTAATTTTAAATTGAAAACTATTTCTATTGACCCATTTGGGGGGAGAAGGAATGAAGTTTTGCTCAAAGTACACAGTTCTGTTTTTAATTCCCTATAGAATGAGTTGTACCTTTTAGCTGTGGGAGGGAAAAATGGGAATTTGTCCTCCCTGTCCAATTTTTCCTTATTGGCAAGGTTTGATGATCCACCATGTGGGGTGCCAGGAGAGGGGTGGGGGTGGATTTGCATTTGTTTATATCTAAATACCTGCCTACTTGCTAATGAGTCAACTACTTTGCTCTTCAGGCAATACATATCTGTGCTTGGCTGTTCTAAATGGTGTGCTGTGTGTCATCTTCCTTCATGGCCGCAACAGTCCCCACAGCTCACCCGTCACCACTCCATGTCTAATCAAGAGTATAAGTTTTGAGGTTCAGGCTGAAGAGGAAGATGACAAACTCCTGTCTCCCATGCAGTATGCCCGTTCTGGTCTAGGAACAGCAGATCTGAATGGCAAACTTATTGTTGCTGGTGAGTCCAAATTAAATAAGTATTCCAGAAAGGAATCATTTTTAATAGTTGAAGAAAGCACTTTGCCTTTTGGTTTTTCAGTTTGCTTTTCATTTTATGCACTTTCATCTGAAAGTGGTGGTTTGTGCTAAATTGTCAGTGGTCTTCCAGTACCTCCTTGCTCAAGTGGTTATTCTTTGTGTATGAATTTAGATGGTCTGTTTTACTTGCAGGGGACATTGTAATCAAGTTAGATCTGGTCCTCATCCAGTTTTCATACATGCACTTTTAGTAGTAGGTTGGATTGCAATAACAGGGACTCTTTTTCCCCTCCTACCTACCTAGGGAAATTAAGGCCAACTGCAGTGCCCTCACTACTGCCCCAACTGAGTTTGGCTCCCTCTGCCCAGACCAGGTCTGTGTATCTGTACCCCATCTCGTAATCTATTGAGGGGAGGATATAATATCTGTGAAATAAATTGTCTAATGTTGAGAATTTTTTGGTATTTTTTTGCCCTCTTGCTAGAAGTTTGGCTTGCCAATACACCCATTTTGTAGATCTGTGGTGCTCTTTAACCAGTTTGGGGACTAGTTGTAAGTAAATCTTTTTTCCCTTTCCCCTACAAGAGAAGGGCCTCTTGGATATTGGGTACTACCAAATTAAGTTGCATCCTGTCAATAATGACCATGGTTAAATACCAGTCTCCATGTTACCAGAGCATTTCCATCATTCTTGAAGGAAAGTTAATCCAACAGCTCCAATGATTTCCATGTTCAATGATCCTAGTACAAGTACTTTTTTTTTTTTTTGTTCCTCCACCCCCCACTCAACTCATGGGCTGCTTTTTTTTAACAAAACAATTATACTAGCTGTAATTTGCCCCTTTTTAATATCAATTTGAATAAAGTTGTACTTCTGTAAAGTCATGCCAAATCTGTTCTATTGTGTAGAATCTCGCCTGTAGTTTGGAGTTGCTTTTCCTGTAGTTTTTATGCTTTTTGCCTGAGATTTGTCAAAGACTTTGCATTCTTACTGGTTATTAGGTGGCTATAATCGCGAGGAATGCTTAAGAACAGTAGAGTGCTATGATCCTGTAACTGACGAATGGATCTTCGTTGCTCCAATGAGGACGCCACGTGCACGGTTTCAGATGGCAGTGTTGATGGTAAGTGAACAAAGCAAAAGAGCCATTTTTGTAAATTTGTTTAAAAACCTGCCTGATCCATTGTGTCCTTTATGGCTGATATTTTTAGATTGTTTAAAACAAATTAAAAGCTCTATATATAAAAAAAAATTGTGGAAGAGCATGTTTGGTTTATAACCTTTCTATGTTGTGCTTTCTAGCATTCATTTTATATCTGTATATGTCTAAGCAATTCATACACACACACTGCTCCTGATGATATTAAAAAAAAGTTTCCATCTTTCCAAGTGCTTGAAACCTGCCAGAATCTTTTTGATTTTTAGGTCGGAGATGAATGTGTTTTGTCTTTGTATTGCAGGGTCAACTGTACGTAACTGGTGGATCCAATGGCCACTCGGATGAACTTTGCTGGGGTGAGACTTACAATCCAAATACCGATGATTGGACTCCAGTACCAGAACTCCGTACCAATCGTTGCAATGCAGGCAAGTGTCTAGTAACCCTTAATTAATGTAATGGCTAACTTATTGATAAAAGTGGCTAGTAACTGAATTCTGGTTGGTTGGCAGGTGTGTGTTCCCTGAATGGAAAGCTGTATATTGTTGGTGGCTCAGATCCATATGGACAGAAAGGGTTGAAAAACTGTGATGCCTTTGACCCAGTTTCAAAAACCTGGACAAATTGTGCTCCTCTAAATACACGTATGTGTAATTCTCAATGTAAAATGCAGTCTGTAATCAGTACATGGCCGTGACTAAAAAGTTAGATCAAAGTGCTATTTTAGAAGGGTTACTTGCATAACACTGGGAGATTTTTAGATCATATGTTTTATATATAAGAACTTCAATTAATTAGTAGTAAAAGGCTAATTTCAGAATATATTAGTACTTGATGCCATTACAAGGAAAATGGCTACTTTTACCTTCCAGTTCTTTGACACTCTGCAAGAAATAAGTATAGCATTAATTCCAAATGTTGTTGAATATTAGGTAGACATCAAGCTGCTGTATGTGGACTGGATGGCTTCCTGTATGTGGTTGGAGGTGCAGAGTCCTGGAACTGTCTGAACATAGTGGAGCGTTATAATCCTGAGAATAACACCTGGACTCTGGTTTCACCCATGAATATGGCTCGCCGTGGAGCAGGGGTAGCTGTCTATGATGGTAAGAAATGCAATTTTGCTGAGTTGATGTGATTGCAACTAGCAGTTTATATTTATCGGCATGCCAACATAAAAATTGATCTTTTAATGGGAAGGGAGAGGGAGGACAAGGAATGGTGTTGGTGGGGGGGGTGCATTTTGAATGTTGGACTTTGTTTTTACAAGTAACTGGCCAATTAAGCACATGCTTTATAGATGGCATTTCTGTATCAAAATTGAGCTTTGTAACTGCAGTAAAGAAGTACTGACTTAACATTTTCAGCACAGGAGGCTGCCACTTTGGCCCATCATGCTGGCATCAGCTCTGTCTCTGCATCTGTCTAGTCCTGTTCCCCTGGCTTTTCCCCTATATACACTTAATGAAGTTATTAAAAAAAATTTTAAAAGCTATTATGACTCTGCCACCATAGTTTTCTGGTAGGGCATTCAATGTCCGAACAACCCTCTGCCCATAAAAGCTTCCCTTTTTTGTTCTTTTGGTGATGGGATCCTCTGGTTTCAAAATTCACCCGTGGAAAATAGCGCTTCCCAAATTACCTTGACCTCAAATCCCTTGTAACTTTGAACAGCTTAGATCTCAAATTTTGCCAGTAACAGAAATGCATTTTCTCTAGTCTCTCCTAGCTAAACTACAATTAAAGCCTCTCATCCTTGCTATTCTAGTAAAGAATGCCCAAAACTAGATTTCATATTCTAACTGTGGCCTAACCAATTCTGCATAGGTTTACCATTACCTCTGCTTTTGTACTGTGCCCCTAATTATAAAGAACACCAGTACAGAAAACAGCCACTAATTGCTACTTTTTTCTGCCGTTTTGCTAGCTTTCTATCCCTACTGACCCATTCCCTTTTTAATAGTGTTGAAGTTAGTTAAAAAAACAGATTGCTCTTCGTACTGATTTTTTGATGACTGTGACTTGGCAGTGTTCGCTGCCGCTTCTCCTTTTGAAACTGACGGCAACTTCAGAATTTAGCGCATGTGTGGCCTAATGCAGAAATCCTGAAGTTGAGGTCTGCCATTCACTGCTCCTCCACAGGCTCTGCTGTGGAACCCCCCCCCTCAAACAATTGAGCCGGCAATCTGTGATCTGATACACTTCTGCTTTTCCGAACAAATATTGCTGTTAGAAACCCCAGAAAAGTTAGACCCATTCAAATGCGGTGTAACTGGGTTTTTAATGGCAATCGTGAGTAACAACTACTGATTAAACAACTGTTCTAGCCCTGAAAAGCTCCTTTTTTAAATTGGAATGTCAAATTTCTCCATTAAATTCAAAAATTAGATTTAAAATTTTTTAAGCTTATTCATATTTCAGCTTCGACCTTAACCCAATGTGTATGTTTATAAATAAATAAATAAATAAAAATCTCCTGCTCAATTTTAAGTGATTAGTGCTTTCTATTTCCTAGTTCCCTATTCTGCATTGTGATTGGCTGCTTGGACAGCTTGTTGACATCACAGCAGCTCACACTATAGGATTCTCACTACAGGAAACTCTTATTAACCGGCACCCAAATATCCGGAAATCTCTCTTAACCGGCAAAATTCTTGAGTAGGTAACCGGGGTTTTCCTTCATCTCTCGTTTAAGATTAACTTTAAAAAAAAAAACCGAGGCGTTTGCCTTGTATCGGAGCGTGTAGATTGGGAGGGGAATGTGCAGCCCGGGTAGGCAGCGGACACGACAGATGGTCAGCTGGCGGTCCCCGGGGAGACAGAACTCCGAATGCAGGCGCATGTCAATGTGTACGGGGCTCTCGTACGTTGGTAGATATAACTCTCCGTTATCCGGACTTTTTGATAAACCGGCACCACGCCGGTCCTGTCGGTGCCAGTTAATAAAGAGTTTCCTGTATATACTACATTGATTTCAGCTGCACATCGGATAAGCCAACCTTCTTACCATTGAGATGGAGATCTTTGTGGGATGCTTCGGGGCCAGCAGCGAACACCTTTACTTCACTGCTGACTGCAAATTACAGGCCCATGTGTTGGTGATTGGCTGCTGTTTAACACTGTTCCTTCCCTATTCTATTGTCTACTTTGTCCAGTGTTGTAATAATGCAGTTAATTATTTTGCAGGAAAAATTTTTGCCGTGGGAGGTTTTGATGGAACCCATGCACTCAGCTGCGTTGAGATGTTTGATCCAGCCAAAAATGAGTGGAAGATGATGGGAAGCATGACATCAGCAAGGAGTAATGCTGGGGTTGCTGCAGTGAACGGACTCCTTTATGCTGTGGGAGGCTTCGATGGCAATGAGTTTCTGAACAACGTAGAAGTATACAACCCAGAAACCAATGAATGGAGCCCATACACCAAAACAAATATGTCCAGTTTATAAAGTTTAGCTTTTTCTTTGCAGCTCAACAAGTTTAGTGATGTAATTTGTGTTGTACCTGTTTGGGTGGGTGGGGTGGAGAATGATTACATTTTTGGATGTTTATGGTTGGGGTGTAGGTATCTAGAACAATTTAAAGCATGAAGTCTGGGTTTTAATGGTAACATGAAACCTTTGGGTTTGCTTATGATAATTACATTAAGCTGTAAATACTATTGTCCCAGGATGTAGGTATGTTTGTTGTGTATTCCTAGTGGGTTTTTTGGTTAGTGCAAACCTGGTGTGCAGAAGGTTTTCATTTCAATTTGGAAAATAGGAAATATGTATTTTTAGAGCTTCCCCAGAGTTTTGTTTTGCAGCATTTGCACATTGTCTCATCATGAAGTTATCTGGTTTGAAGAAGTGCAGCATAGTAATGAAATAACATGGCAAATTTGGGGTGGGGGGTGGGAGAGGCGATGGGGAAGAAACCTATGTTGGAAAGGGTAGAATTTAAACAAGTCATGGATAAGCTGACCAGCCTGCCAATTAAAGCATTTTTGTTTTGGATTGAATGTTTTATGATCACCTTTTTATAACAATTTTTTATACTTGGATGAATATACTATATAAGAGAAACAAAATCAGATATTGTTTGGAAGCATTAAACTGAAAGCTTTTCACTAGAATTTGAGGCACCAGAGTGGGACATACACAGAATTCTCCTTGAAAGAGCTTTTAATGTTTGCCTCTGCTATAACTTATTGTACTACTCTGTAAATGCTTGTTGAACATGACAAGGGTTTTTGAATGTGAAATTGTATTAGGATGGAATAGTGAAAGATTGAAGAGCACCTGAGTGAGAATCAATTTTGTTACAAGCTATGTAGCTAACATTCCTAAAACAATAGCTGACTTAGAAAATTAAATATTTGAACTCTTGACCTCCATGGGCTTTGTGTATTCTTTAAGCGTGTTATAAAGCCAGAAGAATAGGATTTTAATTACAATTGTGAATTCTTAACATCTGACCTTAACCAGATTAGCTTTGAAGTTATTGTAGATTACAAGCACTTTTAAAGTGTAGCCTTTAATCAAAAGGAGAAAAACTGTATAAATGTACTCGACTTTCCCACCTCCCTGCCCCCCACATAAGGGTTTTAGATGAAAGTTAATTGGTACCTGGAATCCTATTTTCCAATCAGCAAATAGACAATGATGTCTGTTAAGGTGATAATGCCAAAGTCACATTTTCCAATATGGATTTCTCTTGTTAAAGTTTTCTAGTAGTTTACTATCGGTTAAACCAATTCATGTCTCTATCCAATTACATTTATGTTCCCATGCACCTAACTGGCCACATCCGCAGGACCAAAACGGGTGCTTGTTCAGGGGTTTCATTATACTGCATCAGGATTCTTGGGTTACATGAATCCAGTGCAAATTAGTCATGCTGCTGCCATGGTACCTTTGGGTATGTTGTGCCTGTTTTACACCTGAAAAATGGGTGAGAAACAGAGCAAGTGGCTGATTTTAAATTCTGAATTTATCTGCCCTCTGATCGTACTGAAACCCATTTGGCCAGTGTGTTCTTTGTAAGTTACGTATTTGCATTGAAAGTATGTCATGTGAAAAAGACATTTGCATTATTTGTCAGCAAATGTAAACTACATACTGTTGGCTTTTACATTTGCCAGAAAGTATACAATGGAATGGGGGAAAAGTCCAGTTTCCTCTGAACTTCAACAGAGCTTTTCAATTTGGCATCATATGCAACCAGTTGTTTCCAGAACAAATCTAGCAGAATTCTATAAATTTGCAGTTGCATTATTAATCTCAATCTGGTTGTACAATTCTATACTTCACAGAAGTACATATTTGGCAGGTGGTAAGAAAGGTTCAGTCAAATCTAAGCAATGAAGTTAAATTACAATCTTAAAGCTGAGTGAACTTTCCCATAACCACTTATGTTTAGGCTGTGCTTTGAAACAGTTAAGACTGAATACTGTTTACAATACTACCTCAGAGCTCATTAACATTATTGCCAGCTGTGATAAAGGAATGACCTTCAACAGAGGAATTTGATGTGAACATCAGAACCATTTTGAAATGTGTCCAAATACTCCAATGGAACAAGCCCATTGTAATGTGAAATTGTGCATGCAAGCATGCAGTCATGTGTAACTCTTCCAATAAATCATATTTCCAACTTATTTGGTGAATAAACTACAGCGGGCATCTGCGAGAAGTTTCAAGGGGTCTCTGGATCCCCATTTGAGAACCGCTGGCCTCTCGGACATGTTTTGAGCGGCCCACTGACCTCCCCAGCAACTATCCAAAGCAATTATCACTTTAGTCCCCTGCCCCGCACAGGGCGTGAGAGACGCCGTCTAGTCTCAGCGGGCACGCTCCCATTGGCTCATTCGTAACGTACAGGAGAAGCGAGAGCTGGCCCGGCCATCAACACCATTGGTCTTATCAGCTCCAGTGACAGTCTACTAACTTCAGTATAACTCTACCAACTTGTATAACTCTACCAACCTTGGCAACAATCTAACTTAAGCAGAAATCCACCAACCTCAGACAGTCTCTACTTCAGCACCAGCAAAATGTTTCATTAAGTAAAACATGTTTAATTGTACTAATTTTTATACAGAAAAAATACTTGTGTTACAGGAGCTCTGGAATTTTTATAACACCGGAGGGTTCCTCAGAAGCAAAGGTTGAGAACCCCTACTCTACAGGATGGTTTAATGAGGGAAGTTAACAGGCTAGGAAACTTGATATACATTTCCTGCATTCCCTGTTTTCAGATTCAGTCAGCAGCTGAAGAAGATAGATGGGTTAACATTTTGTATAAGGCCATGGTCAAATGCACTTTTTTAGTGCCCTATAAAGGTTGTTTTCCTCTCCTCTTCCCTCCCTCTCCTTTAGTGCAATCTTGTGATAGAGGCTGGAGCACTAGGTAATAAAATTACAAGGCAATAAGGGAAAAAAATGGGTGGTCATACTGAAATGGAAACATTCAGGAAAAGTTGAACCTATTCATGGAAATATTTAAACTAAAACCCATACCATAGAAGTTGGCCTAAGTGTAAGAAAAAAAATCTTGCATTTATATAGTGCTTTTGATAACCTCAAGTGCCCCAAAATGGTTCATGGCCAATGAATTACATTTGAAACGGTCAGTTTCGTTGGTGCATGTGTTTTATACACAGCAAGGTCCCACAAACATCAAGAGAGAAGCAGTTAATCTGCTCTTGGTTGAGGAATAAATGTTGGCCAGGGCAGCAGGCAAGATGATGAGAAAAAAGTGAATTGTTTACTTCAACTTTCCAACTTAATTTATATTACATTTCCTCCTAAGAAATGACATGGGAGATCTGCTGGCTTCTTGTCTCTCGAATCTCCTCCAGCCCCACAACCCTCCTCGATATCTGCGCTCCTCTAATTCCGGCCTCTTCGAGCATCCCCGATTTTAATTGCTCCGCTATTGGTGGCCGTGCCTTCGGTGGCCAAGGCCCTGAGCTCTGGAATTCCCTTTCTTAACCTTTCAGTCTCTCTACCATCTTTCCTCCTTTAAGACACTCCTTAAAACCTACCTCTTTGACCAAGCTTTTAGTCATCTGCCCCTATATCTCCTTATGTGGCTCAGTGTCAAATTTTGTTTTAGAACGCTCCTGTGAAGTGCGTGGGACGTTTTACTACATTAAAGGTGCTATATAAATACAAGTTTTTTAAATATCCTATTTGAGCTTTAATTGCCTTTACCTGACCTTGGCAGACAATTTTTAGTCAATCGGGCCATTTTAACTAAAATTAAGGAGTGGATCCAAAACAGGAAGATGGAGGTGGTAGCAAAATAATTTAAAACTGATTTAGATAAAATGTAAAATAAATTGAACTATTTAAGCAACAAATAATACAGAATAGTTAAACTTGGCTTCTTGAAGAGTGAAAGAAAATAGCAAAGTAGATTTGAACAATAAAGTTTTAATTTTATTTAAAATATAGTTTATTTTAGTATATGGTTAATATATAACACGAGTAAAACTCCTGGCATCACTATAGCAGTATTGCCACTGAGGTGTACAGAATGCATGAACTGAAAACTTAAAATAAGTGACTGGCTCAGTGAGCTTAGAATTCCTGATCTGTAAGCAGCAGTGTTTAATTGTTCACAGGTTATAGAGTCATAACGGCACAGAAGGAAGCTCTCTGTAGAGCAATCCAGTCAGTCCCATTCCCCCGCTCTATCCCTGTAGCCCTGCAAGTTTATTTCCCTCAAGTGCCTATCCAGTCTCCCCTTGAAAACATTGAGTGTCTCCGCTTCCACCACTTCTGTCGGCAGCGAGTTCCAGGTCCTCACCACTCACGTTAAAAAGTTTTTCCCTCACATCCCCCCTGTATCTCTTGCCCAAAAACCTTAAATCTGTGTCCCCTAGTCCTTGTACAATCAATTAGTGGGAACAGCCTTTCCCCATCTAGCCTATCCAAACCTGTCATAATCTTGTACACCTCTATCAAATCACCCCTCAACCTCCTTTGCTCTAATGAAAACAAATCCATCTTCTCTACCCTGTCCTTGTAGCTAAGATCCCCCATCCCCGGAACCATTCTGCACCCTCTCAAGGGCCTTCACATCCTTCCTAAAGTGTGACCAGAACTGGACGCAATACTCCAGTTGTGTCCTAAAAGGTTCAGCATCACTTCTCTACTTTTGCACTCAATACCTCTATTTATGAAGCCCAAGATCCCATATGCTTTGCTAACCACTCTCTCAATATGTCCTGCCACCTTCATGGATCTATGCACATTAACTCCCAGGTCCTTCTGTCCCTGCGCACTCTTTAAAACTGTGCCATTAAGTGTATATTGCCTCTCCCTGTTCCTTCTGCCAAAATGCATAACCTCACACTTCTCTGTATTAAATTCCATCTGCCCATTCTGCTAGCCTTTCTATGTCTTGTTGCAGTCGATTGGTATCATCCTCACTGTTCGCCACCACCGAGTTTGGTGTCATCGGCAAATTTAGAAATTCTACTCTATTCCAATATCCAGGTCATTTATATATATCAAAGTTGTTACCAACTTAATACTGTGTACTTAGATGAGTCTTTGGTAATTTTTAAAATTCGTTCATGGGATGTGGGCGTCGCTGGCAATGCCAGCATTTATTGCCCTTGAGAAGGTGGTGGCGAGTCGTCTACTTGAACCGCTGCAGTCCGTGGTGAAGGTACTCCCACAGTGCTGTTAGGGAGGGAGTTCCAGGATTTTGACCCAGCGATGATGAGGGAACGGCAATATATTTCCAAGTCAGGATGATGTGTAACTTGGAGGGGAGCCTGCAGGTGATGGTGTTCCCATGCGCCTGCTGCCCTTGTACTAGCAAATGATCAATCCATTGAGTTGAGACGAATATCTGAAGTTTAGGAAGAGAAGCTCTTCAAAATCCATGTTTTATTTTGTTTCATTTCATTGCTATTCTGCTTATAAAACATTGCTCCACCCATAGTTTCTATCCTATTTTTGAAATTCAGCAATTCAAGCACACAAGTGCAGTTTGTATAGTATGACGCCATTGCAATTATGTCATCTACTTGAGCAATTTAAATTTCAGATTACAAGAGCAAATCTCCAGCAATTACGAAATCTGAATTCTGAAATTTGATCAGTCTAGAAAACAATCCCTTCTATCAGTTATCCATAGTATATGCAGTGGTTTTGAAACAGGTTAGCAAAATAGTTATTTTCAGAAGGCCTTTAGTCCATCTAGGCAACCTATCCACTGTATTCTCTTGCTACACTTGTATTAATCTGTTCCACATACCCACCGCTCTTTTAGTTTAAAAAAAACGTTACTTCTGCATTCCTCGTCTCAGTATTCTCAGCCCCTGTGTCTGGAAGCTATGTGAGATAATGGAAATTTGTAGTGTCATTACTGGAATTTAATGGTTGAAGAAGGATTTTTTTTTAACAAGACATTTGAAGGCAGGGAACGAGATAGCAAGTTGTTTTGGAAGAGAGTACCCAAAGGCAAGGAGGTAAAGGCTGAAAGATTTGATTTCCAATGGTGGAATGGAGTGGTAGGGGACAAGCTGCAACCTGAAATTCAAGCAACGGAGATACAACGCAGGAGTCAATCATGGTGGCTGAAAGATAGAGTTGGTGGGGGGGTGCCATCAGTATACATGTGAAAACTGACACTGCTTGCGGAAACATTGCTGAGGGGTACAACATAGATAAATAATAGGAGACCAAAAATGGAACACATTACTGTAGGTGCTGGAGGGGATCACACTTGAGGAAATTATATTTTTTTTATTATTCGCTTATGGGATGTGGGCGTCACTGGCAAGGCCAGCATTTATTGCCCATCCCTAATTACCCTTGAGAAGGTGGTGTTGAGCCGCCTTCTTGAACCGCTGCAGTCCGTGTGGTGAAGGTACTCCCACAGTGCTGTTAGGGAGGGAGTTCCAGGATTTTGACCCAGTGACGATGAAGGATCGGCGATATACTTCTAAGTCAGGATGGTGTGTGACTTGGAGGGGAATTTGGAGGTGGTGGTGTTCCCATGTGCCTGCTGCCCTTGTCCTTCTAGGTGGATGAGGTCGCGGGTTTGGGAGGTGCTGCCGAAGAAGCCTTGGCGAGTTGCCGCAGTGCATCTTGTAGATGGTACACACTGCAGCCACGGTACGCCGGTGGTGGAGGGAGTGAATGTTTAAGGTGGTGGATGGGGTGCCAATCAAGCGGGCTGCTTTGTCCTGGATGGTGTCGAGCTTCTTGAGTGTTGTTGCAGCTGCACTCATCCAGGCAAGTGGAGAGTATTCCATCACACTCCTGACTTGTGCCTTGTAGATGGTGGAAAGGCTTTGGGGAGTCAGGAGGTGAGACACTCGCCGCAGAATACCTAGCCTCTGACCTGCTCTTGTTGCCACAGTATTTATGTGGCTGGTCCAGTTAAGTTTCTGGTCAATTGTGACCCCCAGGATGTTGATGGTGGGGGATTCAGCGATGGTAATGCCGTTGAATGTCAAGGGGAGATGGTTAGACTTTCGCTTGTTGGAGATAGTCATTGCCTGGCACTTCTGTGGCGCAAATGTTACCTGCCACTTATCAGCCCAAGCCTGAACGTCGTCCAGGTCTTGTTGCATGCGGGCATGCACTGCTTCATTATCTGAGGAGTTGTGAATGGCGCTGAACACTGTGCAGTCATCAGCGAACATCCCCATTTCTGACATTATGTTGGAGGGAATGTCATTGATGAAGCAGCTGAAAATGTTTGGGCCTAGGACACTGTCCTGAGGAACTCCTGCAGCGATGTCCTGGGGCTGTGATGATTGACCTTCAATCACCACAATCATCTTCCTTTGTGCTAGATATGACTCCAGCCAGTGGAGCGTTTTCCCCAATTCCCATTGACTTCAGTTTTATTAGGGCTCCTTGATGCCACACTCGGTCAAATGCTGCCTTGATGTCAAGGGCAGTAACTCTCACCTCACCTCTGGACCAAGGCTGTAATGAAGTCGGGAGCTGAGTGGTCCTGGCGGAACCCAAACTGGGCATCAGTGAGCAGGTTATTGGTGAGTAAGTGCCGCTTGATAGCACTGTTGATGACACCTTCCATCACTTTGCTGATAATTGAGTAGGCTGATGGGGCGGTAATTAGCCGGATTGGATTTGTTATGCTTTTTGTGGACAGGGCATACCTGGGCAGTTTTCCACATTGTCGGATAGATGCCAGTGTTGTAGCTGTACTGGACCAGCTTGGCTAGAGGCGTGGCTAGTTCTGGAGCACAAGTCTTCAGCATGATAGCTGGGATGTTGTCGGGGCTCATAGCCTTTGCTGTATCCAGTGCACTCAGCCGTTTCTTGATATCACGTGGAGTGAATCAAATCAGCTGAAGACTGGTTTCTGTGATGGTGGGGACCTCAGGAGTAGGCCGATATGAATCATCCACTCGGCCCTTCTGGCTGAAGGTGGTTGTAAACGCTTCAGCCTTGTCTTTTGCACTTATGTGCTGGGCTCCACCATCATTGAGGATGGGGATATTCATGGAGTCTCCTCCTCCTGTTAGTTGTTTAATGGTCCACCACCATTCATGACTGGATGTGGCAGGACTGCAGAGCTTTGATCTGATCCGTTGATTGTGGGATTGCTTAGCCCTGTCTATAGCACAGGTCTATATGATTGCACAGGTAGGAATGGAAGATCTTTTAAAACCAATCTGAACTGGCAGGTAGTATCTAGGTTTAGCATCTCATCAGAAGGTTAAGGCCACTGACAATTCAGCACTCCACACCACCAAAACACTTATCCATGCTATTATCACCTTCAAGCTTGATTTTTCCAACTCTTCTTGCTGACCTTCTGAGCTTCACCCTACATGAACTGCAACTTGTGCAAAACTCTGCCATCTACATCCTATTTTGCATTAAGCCCGAATTCTTCCACCATTTTTCATGTCCTTATTTACTCCTGTCAAATGCCTCAGAATGTATTGCTATGTTAAAGGTGCTATGCAGGTTCTATAAGTTATTGTAATATAAGTTATCAGAGAAAGCTATTGAACCAGGCAATATAAATGGTTGAGGCAATTGGATGCATTTCTGGAGAAAGAATGATTGAGTGACATGGTGAAAAGGCAGATACGTGGGGTTGATCTATGAAAAAGGATGGGCTTGTTAGGCCCAAATGGGCTTTTTCTATTCCTAAAAATTAATATTATGAACCAACAAATATTCTACCAAATGAAGAACAATTATGAGTAATACTGACACAATCTATATATTAGTTTATACTAAAAAACCATCCATGCTGCAGGAGTGACAAAAAATGTTATAAAAAATATAAAATATTGAAGTGTCCAGACAGATACACACAAAACTTTAATGTGAAATGAGTATGCTGCTTTTAAAATTGAGCATAATTTCACACAGATTAGTTATCTACAGCATCTTGATGGGATATTATGAAAAGAGAACTAGCAGTTACATTTATAATTATACATATGATGCTGCCCTCTCCCCCCTCTTTCGAAACGATTGGAAATTAGCCATTTATTCACATAGGTACCTATCACTACTGTCAAATGTTGGCAACTGGAAGTGGACGTACTTTCTGTAACTGGCTTAGTTATCACCCATCTCTGTCCGGGAGTTACAAAAACCAATCAAACCTCGTGTTACAGAAATCTAATCTCCTGATAGTCAGCATGACACCCACATGTCAACTGCAATCCACAATCAGTGCTGGGAAAATCCACGACAGACTTGCATTTATATAGTGCCTTTCACGACCATCGGACGTCCCAAAGCGCTTTACAGCCAATGAAGTACTTTTGAAATGTAGTCACGATTGTAATGTAGGAAATGCAGCAGCCAATTTGTGCACAGCAAGCTCCCACAAACAGCAATGTGATAATGACCAGATAATCTGTGATAGTGATGTAGATTGAGGGATAAATATTGGCCAGGGCACCAGGGAGAACTCCCCTGCTCTTCTTCGAAATAATGCCATGGGATCTTTTATGTCCACCTGAGTTGGTTTAATGTCTCATCTGAAAGACGGCACCTCTGACAGTGCAGCACTCCCTCAGTACTACACTGGAGTGGCAGCTTTGATTTTTGTGCTCAAGTGCGACTCAAACCCACAACCTTCTGACTCAGAGGCAAGCGTGCTACCAACTGAGCCACTGGCTGACACAGAAGGATGTGAACTTTTTTATTTGGCAAAATAATCTAGTATGCAAGATCACTTTAATATTTTTGGTAGAAATTTTAAAAGACATTTTATATTATGTTGTATACAAATGAACCTTGCAATAAAATTATCTGTAAGCAAAACAGTAATACCAATAATTGTTAAAGAGGCACTGTTGCCATATCAGAGATTTTTTGGGGGGTTGGGTAGGTGGAACAACCTGCTTCAAACTCCTGTTCTTAAGCCAGGGAAGTTCACAGTGCACTTGATGCAACATCTGCAGTACATACTTCTGTGAGATGGTTTATGTGCAGCAGTTTTAGTTTAAAAAAAAATAGACTAGTGAATCTCCTGGGATGTTTCTCATGGTTAAGATGACTTGGAAAGAAATTTATGAGAAATATGCTCAAGAGACAGTGAAGTAAGTGGCAAAGTGTTTTTTGATTGATTCCTTGAAGACTTGAGACCAATCTGGAATTTTGTGGGAAATCTGCACCAACTGGAATATTTTAGTACAATGGGCACTTTGCATGTGTGATGGATGTGTGCTTATATGCAAGACTTTCATGTATATTGTAATTTGTAATATTTATAACATAATTTGTGTTCCCTGTATACAAGTCTTGCTGGACACTTCAGTGGCAACAATGTGTCTTTAACATTACAATTAAAATGTGGCAATTATTCAACTGAAGGAGTGTCAATGATATTTTAAAGGGGAAAGGAACTTCAAAATGATGATCCATAGTTGCTTAAATACTGTTCTATGTTTCATTTTTACAGTACAGGTTAAAAACAAATGGGTCTTGCCGAAAGCTGGCCTTAGCAAATCTGGCAAGTTTACTAAGAATTGACGCCAGCTGCATGAGATCTGCTCTTCAGGAGCCAGCAGTACCAACATCGCACAAAACCAATATAAAAGCTGCTCATGAACAGCACACCAAAATTACCTAGTAAACATATGGCATATTTTTGCATGTATTTTAGTGGACAATTTCATTTGAAAATTCTATGCATTAAATATCTGATAGTTATAAGCTCCCAGATATAACTAACAAAGTTCAACTGTCCTAAGTTGACCTACAAAGCTCCTGAGCCACTGGAGCCTGTTCTGCTCTGCCAGCTAAAATGTTCTTCTCTCTGCTTGTGTATTCCTCACCACTTTAAGCTATTCACAAAGGTAATTATCTTTCATTTCTCTTTATCATGTATCGTATTGTCTCGTGCTAATATCACATATGCCATTTAACCATCTTTTCTCCACTTAAGCACTTCACAAGTCATTCTATTTCTTTTCCTGTGTGTGTGTGTGTTCCCTACCCCGTGTTATGTTCCTTGTTAAATGCTGTTCGATGCCAATATCTCTGACGGAGGATCCATACTTGAAACATTAACTTCTCGGTTCTCTCCACAGTTGCTGCCTGACCTGCTGAGTGTTTCCAGCAGTTTCTCCTTTTATAACAAAATGTTTGCTGATTTTCTTTTTTGGTGGCATCATCCACTTTACTTACTGGGCAGCTAGCAGTATAACTGTTATCCTCTAGGTTGTTAGAGGCTCAAGATGTGATATATTTAGAGATAATTGACAATAGTGGCAGATATTTAGAGTTTTGGCACCATCTAAACAACCCAAAGACCTTGGTTTCACCTCAGACAGGAAGTGGCTAATGGCATGGGCACAAGTCCTACGAAGGGATTTCAGATAGTAGACTCTGGACCTACTTTAACGATCTTGTCCATGAGACCCACTTCTGCTCCCTTGACCCTATTCCCACCAAACTAGTGACCACCCAACTTCTTTTTCTGTCTCCCATGTTAGCTGACATTGCCAACGGTTCTCTCTCCTCAGGTACTGTCTCCCTCTCCTTCAAATCTGCTGTCATCACTCCTCTCCTCAAAAAAACCCTTGATCCCTCCGTCCTTGCAAACTACCGCCCCATCTCCAACCTCCCTTTCCTCTCCAAAGTCCTTGAACGTGTTGTCGCCTCCCAAATCCGTGCCCATTTTTCCCGCAACTCCATGTTTGAATCCCTCCAATCAGGTTTTCGCCTCACCAACATACCGAAACGTCTCTCATCAAAGTCACAACTGACATCCTTTGTGACCGTGACAAAGGTAAACTATCCCTCCTCGTCCTTCTTGACTTGTCTGCAGCCTTTGACACGGTTGACCACTCCCTCCTTCTCCAATACCTTGTCCACCGTCGTCCAGCTGGGTGGGACTGCACTCGCCTGGTTCCATTCTTATCTATCTAATCATAGTCAGAGAATCACCTGCTATGGCTTCTCTTCCCGCTCCCGCATCATTACATCTGGTGTCCCCCAAGGATTTATCCTTGGCCCCCTCCTATTTCTCGTCGACATGCTGCCCCTTGGCGACAGCATCCAAAGCACAGCGTCAGTTTCCACATGTACGCTGACGACACCCAGTTCTACCTACCCACCACTTTCCCTCGACCCCTAAATTGTCAGACTGCTTGTTCGACATCCAGTTCTGGATGAGCAGAAATTTTCTCCAGTATTGGGAAAACCGAAGCCATTGTTTTTGGTCCCCGCTACAAACTCCGTTCCCTAGCCACTGACTCCATCCCTCTGACGAACATTTGCCTGTGGCTGAACCAGACTGTTCGCAACCTTGGTGTCATATTTGACCCTGAAATGAGCTTCCGACCACATATCCGCAGCATAACTAAGACCGCCTATTTCCACCTCGTAACATCGCCCGTCTCCGCCCTTGCCTCAGCTCATCCACTGCTGAAACCCTCAACCATGCTTTTGTTACCTCTAGTCTTGACTATTCCAACGCACTCCTGGCTGGCCTCCACGTTCTACCCTACGTAAACTTGAGGTCATCCAAAACTCGGCTGCCCGTGTCCTAACTTGCACCAAGTCCCGTTCGCCCATCACCCCTGTGCTTTCTGACTTACATTGGCTCCCAGTTAAGCAGTGCCTCGATTTCAAAATTCTCATCCTTGTTTTCAAATCGCTCCATGGCCTTGCCCTCCCTATCTCTGTAATCTCCTTCAGCCCCACAACCCCCCGAGATATCTGTGCTTCTCCAATTCTGCCCTCTTGAGCATCCCTGACTATAATCGCTCAACCCTTGGTGGCCGTGCCTTCTGTTGCCTCGGCCCTAAGCTCTGGAATTCCCTCCCTATACCTCTCCGCCTCTCTTTCCTCCTTTAAGACGCTCCTTAAAACCTACCTCTTTGACCAAGCTTTTGGTCATCTGCCCTAATTTCTTGGTGTCAAATTTTTTGTCTTCTAATACTTCTGTTGTTGTTGTTGTCTGGAGTATCTATCCTTCGATCTGCTTCAATCAGAATAGCTTTTGTAGGAATGTGGCAGTGCCTTCTGCAGTTAATTTACTCCATGGGTGTGGGGTACTGACTGCTGTGATCCTTCTCAATATCAAATCCTCCAGTTTTTAATGAGATAAAAACTTCTGGTTCTGTGACTGGTTTCTAAAATCAGTGGGTCAATTAACACCAAAGTTGGCAGAGGCTGAGAAGTCTTGATCAGAAGCTCTACAAATTTTGTAATTTGTAAAATCTGCACAAAATATTGTCTTGCAAACATACACCAGTGATAGATTTTAATGTCCACACAGTAGGTAAATAAGAAATCCCGTCAAAACATATTTATAAAAAAAGTGCAGCCAATTGACAAGGACATTATCTAGGTAAAGTATCCCTATAGATTCCCAACTGAACTATATCAAAATTTGTAAATGGAGAATAAAAACAAAATCAGATTTTTTTATAATTGTTATAATTTCTGGGAAAATTTAAAATGCAGGTTAATGAATTAAAATGAAAATATGGCTGAACATAAGTTGCAATAACTTAAAAAAAAAATAGTTTGTATGCTGCTGGAAAGAGTCTGTATCTGGATAACTTGGCTAAGTAAACACAAAGTCCCTGGAAATTTTGTTGGTGATTCAATGTACTATGCCACTCAGGTTTCTTTCCTAAGGCCTCTGTACAACTGGAAATGAGGAGGACTAAGTGGCATTGTAGATGGTTCCAGATCCTAAAGCAATTCAGAATGAATGCTCAAAAATACATTCAGTTTTACACTCCGTACAGGATTTAAGAGAGAAACATTAGATCTAGTGCTCCTTTGATGAATTTCTTGCATGCTATTAGACAGTGTATAATTTGTTTACTTTATTTAAATAGCACCTTAACAAAACCTTTTACATTTTTACCTCTGATACAGAGAATTTTATTGTTCTCACAACAAGAGATGAGCATTAGTAAAAAATAATGAACTAAATCCAGTTTGTGGAGAAATATTAGAGTATGATCGTTGAGCAGTGTTAAACTAAGCCTCTGTTTCTGGCCTCGAGACACACTGCTGCATTGCATTGCTCCAACCCGTAGGTTAACTCAGCCAACTGGCTGTAACCGACTGTCAGCTTCTTCCTGAAAAGGAAAAAAAACCAGATTAATCTTTAAAAAAGAATGCAACTTACTGGAAACTTCTAACACCCTGCTGACATGTTGTATGTGGTGAAAATTACATTTTATGAGCCTTGTTTTAACAGCAATATTTATATAATTTCATCCATATTTAGATATTTGTACTTTCCATCCTAATACTTTCCGACCCAAAGAAAATAAAATCGACCAGTTTATTTTCTTTGGTTTAAACTAATTTAAGAAACCCACAATCTACCCAAAGTCAAACTGCTGAGAGATCCTAAAAAAATGTTTGAAATCTCTTTGTTGTATTGTCAACAGAATCTTTCATTTTACTCATCTCCACAAAACAACTATTTACTTTGCTATCGTATTTACTTACACTCACCTGTACTGTAACCTCCACGTCTCTCTGGGCTGTAAGTTTTAATGCACAAACTGAATTCAAAAATATTTAGACAGCCAGCTAACAGATTGTAATATATATTAGAGAAACACTGGTACATCTGATAATCCCGATGTGATAGCTAACAATGCAGACACGATGGGACAAACTGCCTTCACCTGTATGAAAATTTCTGTTTTCTTTTTTAATATTATGCAAACCTATAATTAATGGAGCAGCTCTACTTTCATCAATAAGATGTGTGTTTTTAAGAAGAACACAAGAACAATAAGAAATAGGAGCAGGAGTAGGCCATTCGGCCCTTCGAGCCTGCTCTGCCATTCAATGAGATCATGGCTGATCTTCTGCCTCAACTCCATTCACCGGCTCTATCGCCATATCCCTTGATGCCCTTACTAGTCAGAAATCTATCGACTTCTGTTTTGAATATACCCAATGACTGAGCCTCCACAGCCCTCTGGGGTAGAGAATTCCAAAGATTCACCACCCTCTGTGTGAAGAAATTTCTTCTCATCTCAGTCCTGAATGGCCTACCCTTTATTCTGAGGCTGTGGCCCCTGGTTCTAGACTCCCCAGCCAAGGGAAACATTCTCCCAGCATCCATCCTATCAAGCCCTGTAATAATTTTGTATGCTTCAATGAGATCCCCTCTCATTCTTCTGAATTCAAGAGAATACAGGCCTAGTTTACTCAATCTCTTCTCATACGACAGTCCCGCCATCCCAGGAATCAATCTCGTGAACCTTCATTGCACGCCCTCTATGGCAAGTGTATCATTCCTTAGGTAAGGCGACCAAAATTGTACACAGTACTCCAGGTGTGGTCTCACCAAGGCCCTATATAATTGGAGTAAGACTTCTTTACTCCTGTACTCAAATACTCTTGTAATGAAGGCCAGCATACCATTTGCCTTCCTAATGGCTTGCTGCACCTGCACATTCACTTTCAGTGACTCATGTACAAGGACACCCAGGTCCCTTTGAGCATCTGCATTCCCCAATCTTTCACCATTTAGGAAATACTCTGCCTTTCTGTTTTTTCTACCAAAGTGGATAACTTCACATTTATCCACATTATATTCCATCTGCCATGTTCTCGCCCACTCACTGAGCCTGTCGAGATCCCCTTCAAGCCTCTTCACATCCTCTTCGCAACTGACACTGTCACCTAGCTTTGTATCATCAGCAAATTTGGAAATGTTACATTTAGTCCCCTCATCCAAATCATTGATATAGATTGTGAATAGCTGGGGCCCAAGCACCGATCCTTGCGGTACCCCACTAGTCACAGCCTGCCATCCTGAAAAAGACCCGTTTATCCCATCTCTTTGTTTTCTGTCTGTTAACCAATTCTCAATCCATGCTAGTATATTACCCCCAATTCCATGTGCCCTAATTTTGTTCACCAACCTCTTGTGTGGGACCTTATCGAAGGCCTTCTGAAAATCCAGATACACCACATCTACCGGTTCCCCTTTGTCTACTCCACTCGTTACATCCTCAAAGAACACCAATAGATTTGTCAAACAGGATTTCCCTTTCATAAATCCATGTTGACTCTGCCCAATCTTACTATTAGTTTCTAAGTGCCCAGTTATTGCATCCTTTATAATAGATTCCAGCATTTTCCCAACTACTGATGTGAGGCTAACAGGTCTGTAGTTCCCCGTTTTCTCTCTCCCTCCTTTCTTAAATAGCGGGGTTACATTTGCTATCCTCCAATCTGCAGGAACCGTTCCAGAATCTATAGAATTTTGGAAGATGACAACCAATGCGTCCACTATTCCAATGGTCACCTCTTTCAAAACCCTAGGATGTAGGTCATCCGGTCCCTGGGCTTTATCGACTTTTAGTCCCATTAATTTTGCTAGTACTGTTTTTTTTTTTTTACTAATAATAATTTCTTTAAGTTCCTCATTCTCATCACACCCTTGGTTTTCTCGTATTTCTGGGAGGTTTTTCCGTGAAGACAGAAACAAAGTATTTTAATTTCTCTGCCATTTCCTCATTCCCCATTATAAATTCTCCCGTCTCTGACTGTAAAGGACCTACATTTACCTTTGCCAGTCTTTTCCTTTTCACATACCTATAGAAGCTTTTACAATCCGTTTTTATATTTTTCGCTAGTTTGTGCTTATATTCCATTTTCCCTTTATCAATTTCTTGGTCCCCCTTTGCTGATTTCGAAAAAGATCCCAATCCTCAGGCTGACTGCTTTTTCTGGCAACTTTATAAGCTTCCTCCTTTGAGTTAATACTAGCTTTAATTTCTTTTGTTAGCCATGGTTGGATCACTTTTCCTTTTGGGTTTTTATGCACTAGAGGAATATATGTTTGTTGCATCAATGCACAAAAACAGTATAACAGAAACTGGCATGAAGCCATCTTTATAAACTTTAAAAATAAAATACATTCTGGGTAGTCTCTGCTGGGGCTATGTTCTTCAGTTTTTAACGTCAGTAAAGAGCCTAACATTAAAAGCGAATACATATATAATTTAGTGATACTAATTTACACTGCATTAAAGCAGCTATCATTCGGTCCCTGAGGTATAAATATACTGTAAGTTTGATTTAAGGTGTGCAAAATATTTTTATTTATTTTTATAAAGTAAAGGATGAAAAAAGACCTCCTTGACTTGTAAGGCCTATGATGTATTGTACCTAGATTTCCTGGCTACTAGTTAAGATCAATTCGGGATTCAAGGTAAATTTTTAACTATGGATAAGAAATTGGCTGAAGAGTAGAGAATGACACATACTTGTTAGAGGAGTTACGTTGGGTTGGAGGAAGTGCCAAGTAGGGTTCACCACTTACATCGATGATTTGAACTCAGAAACCCAGTGCAAATTAGTCTAATTTGCAGATGATACCAAACTAAGAGTGGCAGTGCAATCGAAGGAGGCAGCTCATAAATGACAGAATGAGCTCGATAAAATATGTAAATATATAGAAAAATGACACATGAAATTTAACGCAGGTAAAATAAAGTCAAAAAAACCTAGGAATCTTAGTTGGCTTTAGGATCAAAACGACTAAACCAATGCAGAGCAGCAAATAACAAAACCAAGAGAATATTGAACTACACAGCCAAAGCAGTAGAATACAACTCTGAGGAGGACATGACCAAACTGTGTAATGCTCTGGTCAGACCACACCTTGAGTACCGTGTCCCATTCAAGCCCTGGAGATTGTGCAAAGAAAAGCCACAAGGATGATCCTAGAGGTATGCATTATGAGGAAAGCATGGAGATACTTGAGCTGTTCAGCATTTAAAAGAAATGTCTAAGAGGTAATCATACAGAGGTATCTATGGTTGTAAATGGTACTGAAAAGGTAAGGCTGGAAAATTACTTTAAATTGTGAGAGCAGGACAAGATGTCAGTTTAAACTAAAGGGCAAATTTAGGACTGTAATCAGGATTTTTTTTCTTCACATAAATAGTGATTAACACTCAAACGAGCAGCCAGATAAAAGAGTGGAGGAGAAACCCAGTGGATGCTGCAATGGGTGGTGGGAGGGGGAATCTTTCTAGATGAATGATGGCTCAAAATGGCCTTCCTTATTTGTAATTATCTTGTGGTACTCTCCCACCTTACCACCCAGCTGGTTTTCTAATGTTTTTGTTTCTCCTACCCTGCCTTGCAGATTATTCCAAACATTTAGCCCTCTTTCAGTAAAAGAGATCTTACTGATATGTCGGTTTAAAATTTATTTTCACCAATCTAAATTTATGTCACTTGGTCCTACTTTCCTTGGTTACTCTGAATGAATATCCTGCTTTACCTTATGTATATCATTTAATATTTGATATACTTTGATGAGGTTCCCTTTAGCCTTTTTTTTCTAGACAGTACAGCTTGAGCTTTTCTAATCTTTCCTCATAGTTCATTTGCTTTACATTTCAGATTAGTCTTGCAGCTTTTCCCTGTATCTTTGCAATACACATATATCTTTCTTGTGATATGGTGACAAGAATTGAGTCCTCCAAATGTTCTCTAAAAGGTACACTGTAAAGCTTTGGCATAACCTCCACCTGCTTGTACCCTAATAGAATAGTAAGGACCAAGGATGTAGTTAACGATTTGCAGAAGGATTTGCAATTGCAATTGAGAAGACAATATAAAGTTGATAAATGTAAAGTACTGCATATTGATTGAAAAAGTTTGCATCAAAAGCATACAATGAATGGAATTGACTTATCACAGAGTGAGACCTGGGAGTAGTTGCTGATGAATCACTTTGAATGTATAGATGATGTGGCAAAGCTAATTGTGTGGCTAACTGGCCAGAACAGTTCAGAAGAACATAAGAAAAAGTCAAAGGGGAGAAGAGGCCACCTGACCATCAAAGCTCTGCTGCTACTCCAACTCATCCAGCCAAACATCCAACAGCATTTTGAATTCTCCTAATGTATTTGCTTTACTTCATTCCTCGACAGATTATTCCAAACATTTATCTCCCTTTGAGTAAGGTGTTTTTCCCCTCAAATATTTGCTTTAAATTTACTTTTTACTAATTTAAATTTATGTTCTCTGGGCTTATTTTTCAACCTCACCATTTGGGCAGTAACCTGGCTCAGCGGATTGTCTGTCCTTTATATAAACTGCCCGATTTCCATTTCATTGATTTCAATGCAATGACAACTGGGCGGGTTCTACAACTGGTGGGTGATCCGCGCCGCCAGATTATCATCCAGGCGGCAAAGTTGAAAATGGTCCCCCCTGTTGTTTTACTGAATTTAGGGCTCACCTTATCTATAGCACTTAATTCTTTACATACCTTCATGAGGTCCCCACTTAACCATCTCATTTCCAGATTTAAGCTTTATACTTGGTACAATTCTCATTACTCCTCTCTGTACCCTCGACAATGTATGTATGCCCCTGAAGTATGGTGACCTAACTGTGCACAGTACTCGAAGTGTTGTTTGACCAGTGTACTATAAAGCCTCAGTATAACCTCTGAACACTTATATTCTACTGCTCTGACTATGAATTCCAACATTCTATTTACTTTTTCAATGTCTTCAAATTATCCCAATCCAAGCCTCATTAATGATCCATACAATAACCTGGCTTTCTGTTAACTATGTAAAATGATATCAGGGAGCTCTTCTAGTTCCCAATAGCATTAGCCCACAGCAGTAAACTGCACCTAATTTAAACCTAATTAGCAAATTCAGTCAGAAATCACAAGATGGTTGGTGCAAGAAATAGAAAAATGTCACTTTGGTGCAATAGAAATGTACCTCTGAGGTTGGGGCTGAGATACATTGTTGGGTAAGAAGTGGGGGAACTTTACTCTGAATTTAACATCAGCTATATCTGATAATGGATACTGAGTACCCAAAACAGCAAGCATTCTATTCCCTAGAATTAATGTCCATTTGATTTGTAGTAAAATGCCCTGGAAATACGTCCCAGTGCTTGTTGAGCTTTGTTGATAACAGCTTTACACGGACTGGGTACTTTCAGCTTATAGTCAATGATTACATCCAGATCCTTTCCTTTTTCCACTTTTGTTAATACATTTCATTAATAATAAATATTTAATGTTGCTTGTTCCAGTGTGCAGAACCGTACATTTATCAATAAGATTAATCTGCCATTCCCTATCCCATCCAATTAATTGGTCCTTTAAATATTAATAACCTCTCTTGTACCATTTCCAATTCTAAAAAACATAACTATCACAGTTTACTTAAAGTAGACATAAAAACTGTAAGGGTCAACTAATGGCTATAGAGCAAAGCCAATTGAAAACACTCAGCTATTGCAATATAGTTTAAAGAGCAAACTGTCCAATATCCCAGCACGGAATCATAAGTCCCACCAACAGCTTTCCCATTCATTTCTTCACAATGACACCACCCATTGTTAATATCTTGAATACTACTGAGAAATATTTGTGGGGCTTTACTAGCCATGTGTAATGTCACTGGAGATTGACTAGTATTAAAATAAACAAGCGTCTCAGCTTCTGTGCCTTTACATATTACGGACATACGAAAAATGAAGGACAGGTAAAGACCTACTGGTCCATCTAGCCCTCCCATCCAATTGTGATGCCTTTTGCATTACAATAAATGCATTCCTTACCCTACCCCACCCGCAGCCATGTAATCTCTTAGGAGAGGCAAAAAACGAAATAAAAGCCCAGGCCAATTAGGAGAAATAAAATCTGGAAATTCCTCTCCGACCCCCTTAGGCAATCAAAACTAGTCTAGATTATCACCCTGTCCTGATTAACGTTACAGGGTACCTACCTCTTGTATACGATACCAGTGGGCCACATCTTCCTCTCCCCACCACCCACCCCGCCTCTCCAGTCCCCCCAAAAAATAGATAAATAAAAATTTAAAACTGATTTCCAACCTGTAGGTTGAAGATCACCGAGGAAATTATGGGTCAACATCTGCTACAATGTTCGTGTCATGTTTTTGTGGTGATTTGTAGAAATAGCCAAGTGTAACTGCTGCAATGAAGTAAAAATGATGCAGTGGTCTAAGTCAATAAAACTCTACACATCTGTGACTGCTTCAGACTCGAATCAACAGCAGATGAAGTGATGCAGCTGAAAGAAAGCCAGCAGCAGATTTTTGTTTTTACAGTTTACTAATGGTAGAATTGGTATAAATAAAAAATCTTTTAGGGCATCTCCAAAGTTAGCATTTGTATACAGTTTAAAATCAGAATTAATTAATTTTTAAGAAATTCCCTAAGCTAGAAATTCAATCTGTAGATTTAAAAAATATATATTTATGATTTAAAAGATAATATTCTGTTCCAGCAAAAGAACAGCCAGCTGTATCAAATATAAAAATACAGATTAAAAACCAGCTTTCAAACTCTTCAATATTCTAAGTTTGCAGACCAAGAAAAGAAACACTACTTTGAATGTTCTAATTATTTATGTCATTTAGCACAGCTGAGTTTAGCTGTTTTGTTTCTGTTATTTTATTTAACTCAGGAAATACATTCAAAATGAGACAGGAGCTGCAACATTCTGCGCATGAAAAAAGCAAGTTCCTCATGTGCGGGATTTTGTCAGTGACAGGCAAAACAACATCATGGCTGGTTTTCAATCACTTTCGCTATAATAGTCACTATTATTACGTACACAAATGCAGCAGCCAGTAAGGAACCGCAAACAGCAAATGAGATTAATGTCCAGTTAGTCTGTTTTTTTAGGGATCAGTGTTGGTCAGGACACTGGGTGAACTGCTCTTCAAATAGTACCAATGGGATCTTTTACATTTACCCAAAAAGGCAGACAGTTTTACACGCAAGTATGCAGCTATGTACATGGTAATGAATTTTCTTATGTCATTGTAAAAAATGACCTACTATTACTGGAGGGTCCACATCACTATTTTTCCTTGAGGTCCTATACCATACTAAAGAGGCATATCAACAGCATAACAACCAATGGAAGTACAAGTAACTCCATATTTCACAATGTCCATTTGTTTATGTATAGGTAGAGACAGGTTACCATTGATAGTTCTATCAATTTAAAACAAGAATCCAATCTCACAATGTTGATCACGGCCAGAAATCATGTGAGCTTTATCTCCTTTTCAATATTAAGTAGCACACAGGGTAGGATACAGAGGGAGACATGTGTGACAAGGAGACTTTGGTGTTTGCTGGTAACTATTTATAAGGCACCTGAAACATTGATCTAATAACAGTCCTTTCATTTACTGAGACATATCCTATCCAGTATCTTCTATGTATCTGTGTCTACATTTACTGGGCAACACGGTGGCATAGTGGTTAGCACTGGTGCCTCACAGCGCCAGAGACCCGGGTTCGAATCTGACCTCGGGTGACTGTCTGTGTGGAGTTTGCACATTCTCCCCGTGTCTGCGTGGGTTTCCTCCGGGTGCTCCGGTTTCCTCCCACAGTCCAAAAATGTGTGGGTTAGGTTGATTTGGCTATGATAAATTGACCCTTAGTGTTAGGGGGGATTAAATATGTGGGGTTATGGGGATAGGATGGGATATGTTAGGGGGAATTAAATACGTGGGGTTACGGGGGTAGGGTGGGATATGTGTACTGTGGGGATTAAAGCAGGGACAGGGTACTGGATTTGGATGATCAGCCATGATCGTATTGAATGGCGGAGCAGGCTCGACGGGCCGAATGGCCTACTCCTGCTCCTAGATTCTATGTTTCTATGTTTCTACAATAACCAGCCAAGTACTGCAGCACTCGGGAGCTGTAAATGTTTTTCCTAAACATACATGACAAGATAACAAGACAAGGAATTAAAGGGTACAGAATAATGAATAAGCTGTAGTACACAGGGGCTGATTATGCAGCCCTGTTGAAGCTAGCATGACTGCAATGCATTGCATGCAAGTAGCAAGAAATTTTATGAGGTTAGCCCATCATAATAATTATTAATATGCTCTCTGTGCAGACTGATTGATGCATGCTATTTGCATAAGTAGAATATCTGGCAACATGATTGATCTTAAAAGGTTGCTAGTCATTGAAGTTTTGCTGTAGTGGTCGAGGATGGAAGCATGGATGGACAGGAGCAGGACTGCCCCTTTTTGAAGATGCTGCAAAGAAGGTTTACCCACTTCAGAGCTAAGGGCCAACCTGTGGTCAGAAGCACCATTAAAACTCCTGGGTGGAGGTGGCAGAGTGAATTGGTGCAACCTCCCATGCCCATATGTTGTGGCAGCAGATGGATAAGAAATATTCTAGACTCCGAAAGGAACCACCACCACCTACTTTTAATAAATGCCCTTACAATGAATGTAAGCATGCTTGCCTCCGAGTCAGAAGGTTGTGGGATCAAGTCTCATTCCAGAGAATTGAGCGCATAATCTGGGCTGACACTCCAGTGCAGTACTGAGGGAGTGCTGCACTGTTGGAGGTGTCATCTTTTGGATGAGAAGTTAAACTGAAGCCCCAGCTGCCCTCTCAGGTGGACGTAAAAGATCCCATGGCACTATTTGAAGAAGAGCAGGGGAATTCTCCCGGGTATCCTGGCCAATATATATCCCTCAACCAACTTGACAATAACAGATTACCTGGTCATTATCTCATTGCTGTTTGTGGAACCTCACTGTGCGCAAATTGTCTGTCGCGTTTCCTACATTACAACGGTGACTACATTTCAAAAGTACTTAATTGGCTTTAAAGCACTCTGGGATGACCAGAGGTCGTTAAAAGCGCTATATAAATGCAAGTTCTTTCTTTCCTTATACTTCTATTGCAATTCATCATACAGGACAGTGTTATTGTTAGTTACGTATTTACAAGCTATTTTTATTTGCTGTGCTAAAGGCATTGTGTAATCATCCTATTAACCAAGCCACCTTTTTCAGCTGATTAAAAACCATGTAGGAGGTTAAAAAGCAATCAAACACAGTCTATCACGTGAAGTTTCCAGGTCAAGGATCATCTGTTTATCACAGTTAACCATTGGTTCCTGCAGTTTAGGAAACTGATGATCTTGGGTGAATACAGGTAAAATTAATGAAAGCCACTAATTTGTATTAAGCTCGTGGATAGAAACATAGAAGATAGGAGCAGTATTGGGCCATTCGGCCCCTTGAGCCTGTTCCGCCATTTAATGAGATCATGGCTGATCATTCAAATTCAGTACCCTGTCCCTGCTTTCTCCCCATATCCCTTGGTCCCTTTAGCCTTAAGAAATATATCGAACTCCTTCTTGAATATATTTAATGAATTGGCCTCAACTGCCTTCTGTGGTAGAGAATTCCACAGGTTCACCACTCTCTGGGTGAAGAAATTCCTCCTCATCTCAGTCCTAAATGGCTTACCCCTTATCCTTAGACTGTGACCCCTGGTTCTGGACTCCCCTGCCATTGGGAATATCCTTCCTGCATCTAGTCTGTCTAGTCCTGTTAGAATTTTCTAAGTTTCAATGAGATCCCTCATTCTTCTAAACTCTAGCGAATATAAGCCTAATCGACCCAATCTCTCTTCATACGTCATTCCTGCCATCCCAGGTATCAGTCTGGTGAATCTTCACTGCACTCACTCCATGGCAAGAACATCCTTCCTCAGATAAGGTGACCAAAACTGCACACAATACTCAAGGTGTGGTCTCACCAAGGCCCTGTACAACTGCAGCAAGACATCCTTGCTCCTGTACTCGAATCCTCTCGCTATGAAGGCCAACATACCATTTGCCTTCTTAACCGCCTGCTGCACCTGCATGCTTACCTTCAGCGACTGGTGCACAAGGACACCCAGGTCTCACTGCACTTCCCCTTTTCCCAATCTATTGCCGTTCAGATAATAATCTGTCTTCCTGTTTTTGCCACCAAAGTGGATAACCTCGCATTTATCCACATTATACTGCATCTGCCACATCACCCAACCTGTCCAAATCATACTGGAGTTTCTCTGCATCTTCCTCACAGCACACACACCCACCCAGCTTTGTGTCGTCTGCAAACTTGGAGATATTACATCTAGTTCCCTCGTCTAGATCATTAATATATATTGTGAATAGCTGGGGTCCAAGGACCGATCCCTGCGGTACCCCACTAGTCACTGCCTGCTACTCGGAAAAAGACCCGTTTATTCCAACTCTTTGCTTCCTGTCTGCCAACCAGTTCTCTATCCAAGTCAGTACCTTACCCCCAATCCCATGTGCTTTAACTTTGCACGCCAATCTCTTATGCGGGACCTTATCGAAAGCCTTCTGAAAGTCCAAATACACTACATCCACTGGTTCTCCCTTATCTATTCTACCAGTTACATCCTCAAAAAATTCCAGTAGATTAGTCAAGCATGATTTACCTTTTGTAAATCCATGTTGACTTTGTCCGATCCTGTCACTGTTTTCCAAGTGCTCTGCTATTACATCTTTTATAATGGACTCTAGCATTTTGCCCACTACCGATGTCAGGCTTACCTGTCTATAATTCCCCGTTTACTCTCTACCACCTTTTTTTAAATAGTGGGGTTACATTAGCTACCCTCCAATCCATGGGAACTGTTCCAGAGTCTATAGAATTTTGGAAGATGACCAGCAATGCATCTACTATTTCTAGGGCCACTTCCTTAAGTACCCTAGGATGTAGATTATCAGGCCCATGGGATTTATCGGCCTTCAATCCCATCAATTTCCCTAACACCATTTCCCTACAAATACTGATTTCATTCAATTCCTCCCTCTCATTAGACCCTATGTTCCCCGATATCTCTGGGAGGTTATTTGTGTCCTCCTTTGTGAAGACAGAACCAAAGTATGTATTTAATTGGTCCACCATTTCTTTGTTCCCCATTATAAATTCCCCTGATTCTGACTGCAAGGGACCTACGCTTGACTTCACCAATCTTTTTCTCTTCACATATCTATAGAAGCTTTTACAGTCAGTTTTTATGTTCCCTGCAAGCTTACTCTCATACTCTATTTCCCCCCTCTTAATTAATCCCTTTGTCCTCCTTTGCTGAATCCTAAACTGCTCCCAATCCTCAGGTTTGCTGCTTTTTCTGGCCAATTTATATGTCCTCTCCTTGGATCTTATGCTATCCCTAATTTCCCTTGTTAGCCACGGTTGAGTCACCTTTTTTGTTTTATTTTTATGCCAAACAGGGATCAACCAATCAAATGTCAGAATCATAATATACACTCTGGTTTCACTTAATACCAGTATCTTTAGCGACAGAATGTGAATTAAAAAGTACATGTTCATTTCACTACATGATAAGTGATGTTTTCTCAAGGTTAAGAGAATGCGTCAAATGCAAAATTTAAGAAAATTACAATTTCAAAAATGGTGACTTTTCCCCCTCAGTTAATAAACTATTTCCTCGTCACATTTATCCTATAAAGAACAAGATTAGCGCTTAACTGTCACCAAAATCATGTGTACGCACTTGGGATTATACATCTCTTCATAGCAATCTGTTTACCAATGCAGCAATGTTAACCTAACATCTAGTGTTACATCCAACAATAATGGTGTTACTGTGGTTAGTCACAAAGAACATTTGGATACAAACTTACTAGATATACACCATGGCTCAATAGACAGCTGTAAGTACAAATTATAACATATTGTCATTATATTTAAAACAGTATTATAAAATATTCCATATAATGCATTTTAACATGGGTGTTCTTAATCTCAGAACTGCAAAGGGGCTGACTTATGCATCAGTACAGGTAAACTTTCACTACTTGGTATAAAACTGATGGGTTTGTTTTACATGTTTTTTAGGCTATTCAGTAATGAATTTTCTGTAATGGCACAGTATGCCAACACAATCCTACTTACCTGGTCAAGAGTGCCATGACAATATTATATCAGATTCCATGAATCTGCATCATGCAATTTTATTAGATCTTTTGATGTATGTAAGATCCTTAGTGCCGTGTTCATAAAAGAAACTGTGAGTTGTTGCATCACAGAGCAATGAGTCCACAGTGATGCAATTAAAATCACTGTTGAAAGCAGGAAATATCTAGAAAATGCAGAGCTGGCAGTTATCATCTGCAGTAACAAATCAGGACGTTTAAGAATAGATTGGCTTGCCCTGCTGGTTTTTACTTACTTACCTGCCTGCTCTAGGGAGTATTAAATGCTGTTATACTTTGAGGAAATATACACAGTGTATTAAAAAAGTGGTTACAGAATTAAAGAAGCTATTGAATTGCAGTGGAATGTTATCAAATGGTAACAGATGGATTATATGGGTTCAAATAAAAGGATAGAGCACTTTTACCTGAACACCACTCATATATACTAATCCATGCACCAACAAAGTGATGTGCAGAAATTTTCAGCTCTAATTATAATGTTGCCTACACTCAAAATTTCATTAACAATTTATTGATTTTACATTATTCAGTTACTATGTACGATTCAGCAATCAGCAACATCTGAAACATCTATTAGAACATGATGCTGCAAGCAAATGAGACTGTGCAAATAAACTTTTACAAATCAGCTATTCAAAGCATGCATATGCAAACTTAAAATAGTTTCTAACAGAAAGAATTCTGTCATTATAACACCATTTAGGAATGAGTACCTAGTGAGCCACCCAGCAGGGAGATCCTAGGTTCAATCTGCAGTCTGTGCTGAGTTAGCATCTCAGTCCAGGTAGCATGGGGTACAAATGGTCTCAGTGCCACAGGACTAGGTGAGCGGGGTGTGGTGGAAAATCAGCTTCTGCAGGGCATGTTAAACTATCAAGCTGCCTCAAGTACTGAGTTTCCAGTTCCATGTAAAAATGGGAGGAGACTCTGGGGGGAATTTTGCCAGCCCTGGGGAGGCCGGACTGCCGGGAAAATGGTAGAAACTGGAAGCAGGTACCGACCCCGCTCCCAACCCGCCTCCGTGCCATCTTTCCGGAAGGCGGGTCCCCAACTCGCACAGGGACCCGTCTCCTCGAGGCGGGAAGGGGATTAGAGCCAATTAACTGCCTGTTAACAGGCAGTTTTGAGGCTTATCCCCATTTTACCCCTGCAAGTGCGGGCTTCCCGACGGCTGCGAACCTCACCAGGGTCAGCGAGGCGAGCAGTGGGTCTGTGGGGGTGAGAGGGATCGAAAAGTCCGCTGTGGAGCTGAGTAATGGGTGCAAGTGTGGAGAGGCAAGTATGAGAGGCGAGTGTAAAGTGTTGGAAAAAGTTTCCTTACCTTTGCTTCTTTCTGCAGGCTTCAACCCTTGGGGATCCGGAGGTGCCTCATCTCAACGGCAGAGATGACAGAATGGCTGCTGCATTCTCAGATGCAGCAGCCATCTGCTTTCTGCTGAGGAGAAAGGTTTTGGTGAGCCTTCTGTGCAAGGGCTCACCTTAGAACAGAGATTGTCAGTGTTTGATAGCTTCTCAAACGCTGACAATTCATCTGTCAAAAAATTTGAGACAGATGAAACATCATACGCTGACGTCCTCTGTCACCGGCTTTCCCTTAATTGGCCAGCTAAGCCCGCAGGGCGGGCTTAACAAAGTCAATCAAGGGAAAATAGCATGGGTTGGTCAGACATCGTTGGGGCAGGACTGAAACCCGAAAACCAGCAGTCCCGCCCTCATTGACAAAATCCAGCCCTTAGTGTTTATAATGTCTAATGCTGCGCAAATCCAAAGCTTGCTCTATAATAAGATTAAAATAAACAAATATAATTTACACTGGCAATTAATTTGCAATATACTGGAATTTGCACCTCTACTGGTTTTCGGTGCAAAGAAAACACAGTGTCCGAACAGCAGTATAGTAGATCTGTTACTGCATCACTTAAAGATACAGTACTACAGAGAAGCAGTCAGTTTTATTGACAGACCTTCTGGCGAATTACTACGCAGAAGAAGTCAGTGCTTCTGGTTGGGGATTCAATGGGCTACGTGTGCAGACAGCTGGAGGCCTGGAGCGGGAAGTTAAAAAATTAAAGTCATTTTTACAGTTAGAACGAGTCTGAAAGAAAGGTAATGCCAAAAAACAAGTTAGTCAGCCCATGAAAAGGACAGAACATGTGGTTTATTCTTCTTCTTCATCCATGTTTTTGAGGAAAGAAGTGAAACTGAGTTACGTAAGTGAATTTGTTTTGACTATTACCCTGTACATTCACTTACTGTCTGTGAAATAAAGCTGCTTAATAATTTGTATCCACCTCCTTACACCACATGTTTCAGTCCACCTGAAATGCACGTTATCAATTGAGATCACAATTGTTACACCCCTAGGTTACACTATTCTATAGTTAGATATTGGGGACCATTGCATATTCTTAAACTTAAGACACCCAAGACCACTAACTGGAGTGACCAGCATCCCTGTACCTGAGAGAATATCTAACGCATACCTTAAACTTGGAATACCAGGATATTTGGAAATCCTGTGTTATCCAAACCCAAATAATACATCAAATTACTATATTTGTGGCAGCTTAGCTCAGTTGGTTGAACTCTTGCCTCTGAGACGGAAGATTGTGCACTCAAGCCCTGTTCCAAGCCTTGAGCACATAATCTAGGCTCACGCTTCAATGCACTGCAATACACAAATGATTTGGACTCGGGAATTGGAAGTACAATTTCAAAATTTGCAGACGACAGAAAATTGGGGGATGTAGTTAATAGCGATGAGAACTAAGACAAAATACAGGAAGACGTTAATAAATTTAGAGCATACTGTGTAATTGGCAAATGAACTACAATATAGATAAGTGTGAGGTGGTACATTTTGGTAGGAAGAATAAGTAGGCCACGTAATCCTTAGAAAATAAGTTTGTAAATGGGGTAGAGGAGCAGAGGGATCTGGGGGGGTACAGATACACAAATCACTAAAAGTAGCGACACAGGTTAAAAAGGCCATGAAAAAAGCAAATAAAGCACTGGGATTCATTTCTAGAGGGATAGGATTGAAAAGCAGAGAAGTTATGTTAAACTTTTATAGAATCTTGGTTAGACCACATTTGGGAGTACTGTGCACAGTTCTAGTCTTCATATTATAAAAAGGATATAGAGGCACTGGAGAAGGTGCAAAAAGATTTACTCGAATGATACCAGAACTGAGAGGTTATACATATCAGGAAAGATTGAACAGGCTGGGGCTCTTTTCTCTAGAAAAGAGAAGACTGAGGGGTGACCTGATAGAGGTCTTTAAAATTATGAAAGAGTTTGATAGGGTAGACGTAGAGAAAATGTTTCCACTTGCGGGGGAGACCAGAACTAGGGGCAAAAAATATAAGGTAGTCACTAATAAATCAGTAAGTGAATTCAGAAGAAAATTCTTTATCCAGAGTGTGGTTAGAATGTGGAACTTGCTACCATATGAAGTCGCAGAGGCAAATAGCCTAGATGCACTTAAGGGGAAGCTGAATAAGCACATGAGGGAGCAAGGAATAGAAGGATCTGTTAATGGGGTTTGATGAAGATGGGTGGGAGAAGGCTCATGTGGAGCATGGACATGTTGGGCCCAGTGGCCTGTTTTTGTGCTGTAAACATTATGTAACTATGTAATACTGAGGAGGAGCTGTTTTTTGGATGAGACATTAAACTGAAGCTCACCTCCTGTTCTGATGGTGCAGGAGATTGTAAAAGAACCCATGGCACTATTGGAAGAAGAACAGAGAATTCTCTCGTGTCATTGCCAATATTCCTCACTCAACCAACACCACCAAAAACATATTCACTGGCCATTCATTTCACTTATTGTTTGTGGTTTCCTGAAGTATGGAAATTAACTGCCATGCTTGTCTACATGTCAAAAGTGATTGCATTTCAAAAGTAATTAGTTGGTTGTGCAGCTTCAACATGTCCTGAGGACATGATTAGAGGCCATGGAAATACAAATCCTTACTTATACTTACATTTCTTATGACCAAATACTACTGAAACTTTAAGAAACCAAATTATACATAAAGCTAAATTAGACATAAATGCACTTCATGTAATGATGGAACACAAATGGAAATGAACTTCAGTGCTCAAATGAAAACATTGAACACCGTCACAGCAATAAAAGAGCAACAAACTCAGACTAAAGCACGGACAGGTTGTCACCTACAGTTCCTGTCTATTTGCGACGGGAGCTTCAGATGCCTGTCCCACGGCCAACTCAAATATGGCCAGAACTTAGCAGGAATTTTCATTCCTCTTCTGTCTCACAACCACCTGAAATCGGGACGGTAGAGACACAGATATCGCCCCCTCGTCTTGTCTGGTCTATTTTTAATGCACATTAAACTGATTCAGTATCTGAGCCTCACATATCCTTTTAATCCCGAGGCTGTCTGCATGCCATGAAAATAACATTGTGATGCCCATAGTGTAACTTATTAAGTGATGTATTTTGGAGATATAATTAATAGAGACATGAGGTCTGTACAGCAAACTATTTTAGAACAGTAGAACTCTGTACCAAATTAAGAACTAGAACAAAAATACAATTTTAATCAGAGAACACTAGAAGTATTGTTTTACAGTACAATAAAAGGTTATTACACAAGATTAGGGCTCACAGGGTTGGGGGTAATATAGTAGCATGGATAGAGGATTGGTTAACGGACAGAAAATAGAGAATAGGGATAAACGGATCTTTTTCAGGTTGGCAGGCTGTAACTAGTGGGGTGCCGCAAGAATCAGTGTTGGGGCCTCAGTTATTTACAATCTATATTAATGACCTAGATGAAGGGACCGAGTGTAATGTATCCAAATTTGCTGATGATACAAAGCTAGGTGGGACAGTAAGCTGTGAGGAGAACACAAAGAGGCTGCAAAGGAATATAGATAGGCTAAGTGAGTGGGCAGTAAGATGGCAGATGGAGTATAATGTAGGGAAATGTGAGGTTATTCACTTTGGTAGGAAGAATAGAAAAACAGAATATTTTTTAAATGGTGAGAAACTTTCAAATGTTGGTGTTCAGAGAGATTTGGGTGTCCTCGTGCAAGAAACACAGAAAGCTAGCATGCAGGTACAGCAAGCAATAAGGAAGGCAAATGGCATGTTGGCCTTTATTGCAAGGGGGTTGGAGTATAAGAGTAAGGAAGTCTTGCTACAATTGTACAGGGCGTTGGTGAGACCACACCTGGAGTACTGTGCACAGTTTTGGTCTTCTTATCTAAGGAAGGATATACTTGCCTTGGAGGTGGTGCAACAAAGGTTCACTAGATTGATTCCTGGGATGAGAGGGTTGTCCTATGATGAGAGATTGTGTAGAATGGGCCTATGCTCTCTGGAGTTTAGAAGAATGAGAGGTGATCTCATTGAAACATACAAGATTCTGAAGGGGATTGACAGGGTAGATGCTGAGATGTTGTTTCCCCTGGCTGGAGTGTCTAGAACTAGTCTCAGGATAAGGGGTAGGCAATTTAAGACTGAGATGAGGAGGAACTTCTTCACTCAGAGGGTTGTGAATCTTTGGAATTCTCTGCCCCAGAGGGCTGTGAATGCTGAGTCTTTGAGTATATTCAAGGCTGAGATAGGTAGATTTTTGGACTCGAGGGGAATCAAAGGATATGGAGATCGGGCGGGAAAGTGGAGTTGAGGTCGATGATCAGCCATGATCTTATTGAATGGCGCAGCAGGCTCGAGGGGCCATATGGCCTACTCCTGCTCTTATTTCTTTTGTTCTTATGTAAGACAATTCTTTAATTCTAGTTTATCATATAATGCATATTTATGGACCGGGCAACACAGTGAATTAGCACATTGTACTTTCACCCCTGTGACCCAGCTTTGAGTCCAGCTTCGATTAATGAGATGAAAGTCTCCTTTCTCTGCTGGTTGAATGTTTCCAATGAGTTTGGGCATTTCCAACTTAACCCTATTTGGCATAGGGCCACAACACAAAACTCCCCACAAATTAACGTGAAACTGGCAATTTCAGAAAGGCAATGTCGGATGCGAAAAACATTTACTGGGACAAGTGGGAGTGTTCTTAGCTTGGGTTTAAAGCATATTGTTGGAGAAGAGTAGAAAGATCTTTAGTTTGCATTCACCATGTTATACTTGACCTTGATGCTGTCACTAGGTACCAAAAATGGAAAACTGTCCTAGTCCCCACAAACGACATCCTTTACTGGAATGCGATCTACAATTTCAAATTCCTTCAGTTGTAGCATGTGAGAGAGGCACAGAGACAGAAACTCGGATAGAGATATATACACAGACAGATAACTGAATGCTGAGGAAGCTGCTGCGGTCTGGATAGATTAGGGTCGGCTAACACTCCAGTTTTGTCAAGGATCTTAGAAACTCTTCACTCAGAATTTTAAGTGTTTTGCCATCCAGGGTGTTTTTTGTGATCACTTATGCCATATTTAAAACAAAGTTGGAAGCTAATGAAGTCTATTCGATTAATCTGAATCAACAACCATGAACTTGATTTTAGCCTTAAAGCCATTAATATTTTGTATGTAAATGATTAATGAATGGCCCTGCAGATGGATTTAAAACCAGCTTCTCCTTAACTGACCCAGTTCTGTGTGTTCTCTCCAAAGTTTTAAATAATGCATTAATGTTAGCTTTATGTTACTGTAAAAAGGCTCATGTACTAAATAAAGAAAATCATTCACATATCAAAAGTGACATCACTGAAGTCAGGCAGCAATTTAGTGACTCCAAAAATGTGCGGGTTAGGTTGATTTGGCTATGATAAATTGACCCTTAGTGTTAGGGGGGGATTAAATATGTGGGGTTATGGGGATAGGATGGGATATGTTAGGGGGAATTAAATACGTGGGGTTACGGTGGTCGGGTGGGATATGTGTACTGTGGGGATTAAAGCAGGGACAGGGTACTGGATTTGAATGATCAGCCATGATCGTATTGAATGGTGGTGCAGGCTCGACGGGCCGAATGGCCTACTCCTGCTCCTAGATTCTATGTTTCTATGTTTAATAGCATGCACGTTGAGATCAAATTCCACACAGCATGTTAGTTTGCATTGTCAGACAAAACCAAGTTTGTAACTCACCTATACTCTTCATGAGTAAAGCATTCATGCAAATCCTGTGCAGAGATCCTGGTAACAGAAATATTTGTCTGCATAGAGAAAGTAAATAAAATAACTGAATAAGACTTCTTATAGTGATGAAAGTTAAACAGGTAATATAGAAAACAAACAGAAACATGAGCAATCGCCAAGGTAACATTTCTCATGCAAATAGGTATCAAGTAACTACTTGGTTATGCAGCAGCCTTTATTGTATCATTCAATGTAAAATGTAAGTGAATAACTAAGTGAACAGTAAATATAAACATTCTAGCTATTTTATATGAGTTATTGTTATACCTCTTCATTATTGAGAAAGATGTACAGAATCTCCATGAGCTTTTGAAAATCTTGAACATTGCTATCAGATGACAAAATTCTGAAACAACAATCAAACATCAGATTAGATAAAGTCTAAGGGCCGAATATTAAACATGTTGCCCTTAAACAAACTCCCCTCTGTGGCAAAGTAGAAATATGACGAACAGTACTGAATGGATAGTACCACCTGAAATTACTAGGTCACTGGTTCTCTCAATATCCCATGCAATCAAAATAGTTGCCAGATTTAACTTTTTTTTTTATTGTGAAGCATCTTGGTGATTTTGTCACGAGCGATGAGAGTCTCTTTAATACATTGCATTCACAGCTATGTACAACTGCCTGAGATTTGGGGTTTAATTTACTTTGTAATGTCAGTGCTGGGGAATGGAACATTTGTCCTCACGCAGTGTCAGCAATCAATCCAAAATCAGGTATATCAGATTATGTAGAATCATAGAATTTTACATCACAGAAAGAGGCAATTAAACTCACCACTTGTATTAGATGTTTGAAAAAAACACCCACCTAGTCCCATTTTTCTTCCCTTTCTCCATATTCTTTTACATTTTTGTTTTTCTTTTCTAAGCTTTTATGGATTCTGCTTCGACTACGGTTTCTGCTAGGGGACTCCATGTTTCAACAACCCTCTGCATGTAAATAATTCTTTCATTCTTTTGGTGAGGATCTTAAATTTATGCTGCCGAGCTACCAACTTACCAACAAGTAGAAATAGTCTTTTCCTAATTACCTTATCAAAACCCTTCTTAATTCTGAACATCACCATCAGATGTATAGGGTAGTTTTCTATACACTACTTCAATAATGCACTTTAACCTCATCTTAAGAAGGGCATTTCCCACAATTACCATCCTTATGAGGTAAGAACAACAATTTTCAGACTTTAAAAGAGAACTAGTGTCAAATTAAGGATATTTTAGTGTTGCAGACTTGTGGCCACTAGGATGCTTATTGAGAATGCTTAAATTCACTTTTCTTAGAACCCTTATGGCAGCCAAAGGACCCTTTCATCCCAATAGCCGGAGCTAGCTTCAAATCCAGGAACCAGAGGGGTAAGAACAACATTCTAAACTGCTCTTCCATTTAGTCACCCCAGAATGCTGGGTCTCACTCAGATCACTCAGTTATTTTTAAATTCTATTTGAGGATAAGAACATATATTAAGCTGCTTTTATATCGGTGATGTTTTAATTCAGATTCTGAGGAATCAGCATCTGTGAGCCAGCTCCCTTATCTCAGTGGCAGACTAGTACACCAACAAAAAGCTTTATGAGTCTCTTGGCAGGATGAGGGAGCCAAATTTAGCAGTGGGAACAGCTCGCAGATACTGCTCTCCCAGAATCTGCACTGAACAGCAGCACTGAATTCAGACAGTAAATAAAAAAAGATCAGAGATAGCACCATAGAGACCAATAAAAAAATTGAAAGCCATTTGTGAACACAGTTACTTTTCTTCAAAGCGACTTTGTCTGATGACGTTCAAGGTTTCTTGATGCCAATAATGTATCACTATCTATAACTAGGATTTAATTTTGACCATATTTGATCAAATAGCTGATGTTGTGGGCAGCAGTGAGATATGCAGAGACAAATATAGAATATAAATTTTGTTTCATCACAAAGAAGATCTTGAAAACTCCAAAGACAAAAATCTCAAGTGAGTTCTCAATGTCTTCCTTGTGAGTAGAATAAATTCTGTAATCTACAATGAGCATGTTGTCTGTACCAAAAAATTATCTACAATGGGTTCAGTTCTGGAAGTTTGTGAAGTAGAAATCAGGTCTACACGGTAGGATTTTTAAAAATTAGATAACATACTATTAAAAGTCATTATTGAAGACATTTGCATGCCATTATATAAAATCCAACTTCAAGCAAGAATTTGAACAGCTCCCTGTTAACTGTTTTGCACAATTTGCATTATTCAGTCACAAGTACAAACAGGAGTTTTCACATATTTATACTCATGAAGCCTTTATCTGATTGGCAATTGAATAAGATAGATTATGCCCTCAAGTGAAACTGGCTAGACAACCCACGTATTAAGTTATATTTGGTCATCATCAAGGAATGTAATTTCTTCCTTTGCTGCAGTACATTCATGAGTAGGCTGGCACTGCTGTGGGTTGACAACTCAATAATTCCATAGAATTTTGGCTTGTAGAAGTAAGCCAGCATGTATAATTTTATAACTGAGCCAAAATTGTGGACAAAGTTCTCTTGTTCTTGAACAAAGCCCCCACTGCCCCATTTTGTCATCCTTTTATGAAAACATAACAGGGAGGTTATTTTTTAGTAATATTAATGGATGGGAAATGTGGGAACATGAACAGCCAACTGCTTTATACCAGAACCCTATTTTGCCATTTGGGAAGTATTAGTTATTTCACAACCACTGGCTCAGTTAAAATAAAAAACAGTCTGGCTAGAAAGATTCAATTAGAAACTAAACTTGTACAGTGTTTAAAATTTAATAAAAATGAGAAGTCACACAACACCAGGTTATAGTCCAACAGATTTATTTAAAATTACAAGCTTTCGGAGCTGTCGCCCCTTCCTCAGGTAGAGTAGCTGTGAGAGAATCTCCCAGAATTCACAATATAAACACAGAAAAAATGTATTCAAATCTTTCCCTACATCAAAGACACACTAAGAGCACAGCCAAGACAATGAGATGTGTCCCAGGGGGTCCAACGTGTCAAAACACCTGCTGGCTGCATATCCTCTGCAGTTGAGTTTGGTTCTTGTGTTAGCTTTTTTTAAAAAAAAAACTAACACAAGAACCAAACTCAACTGCAGAGGATATGCAGCCAGCAGGTGTTTTGACACGTTGGACCCCCTGGGACACATCTCATTGTCTTGGCTGTGCTCTTAGTGTGCCTTTGATGTAGGGAAAGATTTGAATACATTTTTCCTGTGTTTATATTGTGAATTCTGGGAGATTCTCTCACAGCTACTCTACCTGAGGAAGGGGCGACAGCTCCGAAAGCTTGTAATTTTAAATAAATCTGTTGGACTATAACCTGGTGTTGTGCGACTTCTCATTTTTGTCCACCCCAGTCCAACGCCGGCATCTCCACATCATAAAATTTAATAGGCAATGGAATCAACTATGGCAACTAGATTAAAAACAAAATGTAATCAATACTTCAGTAATGGAATTTCAGAACCTCAGTTAAGAGCATACAAAAAAGGACAGCAAAGACCAGCTGGTCCATCACACAACCCTACACAGTTTATACATGTTCAGAGTTACCCAAACTTATCTCGATCTTTATTCAAACCAAAATCTGCCCACCAATCCCACAAGATTCAAACTTGCTCTGTAGCTTTTTGTTTAGCATTTTGCAAAAGGATTTTTTGAAAGTCTACATACCCAATGTCAAAAAGCCATGCTGAGATTCCTTAATAATCCATTCTCTTTCAAGGTTAATTGTATCGCGTATCTCTAATGATCCCTTCTGGCAACTTGTCTACAACTGAAGTCAAACTAATGGGCCTATGGTTTCCCACTTTTGATTTTTTTCTTTTTTTAAACATTAGTACCACATGAGTCTCTCTCCATTTCATGGGAGGAATCCTAGACCCATGAGCCGTTAAATATATAATTGAGGTGATCTCAGAGCACAGCCCTCATTACTTTGAGCACTTTAGAGTGAATGGCGTCAGGGCCAGCAACCCAATCCATTTTAAGAGCACTAATTCTAGCAAGGACTACTTTAACACATCCAATTATAGCATTGACCCCACTAACTCAGCATTATCTTCAGTAGTGAAAAGTGATGCAAAGTATCCATTGAAAACCTCTGCCATATCTTGAGATGACCAAAATCTGCCCTTTTCTTCAATGGCCCTATACAGTCCTTAATTGCCTGTTGACTCTTAGCATAGCTGAAAAAGACCATGTTATTACTGCTACACCTAGCCACTATCCTCTTCTCCAGTATCCTTTTGGCTGCTCTGAAAGCCCTGAGCTGAATTTGATATCTATCCCTGTTCACTTGATAGTTATTCTCCTTAAACCTGTAAAAATATTACTGCTTTAATTTAATTCGCCTTTGGACATGATCAGTTAGCCTATTTGGTTTTGTTTTACCATGTGCCCTTCTTTTAACCCAAGGGACATATGCGCAAAGATGGTTTTAAAAGCAATCTGTTTTTCTTTAGTGTTGCCATTAACCTTGCCTAGTAGGACTACCCAATCAATCTTACTCTAGTCATCTGCCATCTTTGCAAATTTAGCTGTTAGATTTACTGCTCTCTCAGAATGACCTCAGTTATTATGCACACATCCAGCGAACACTAGCCTAAAAATTGCTGTTGACAATATTAGTGGGCAAACTCTGTGTTCATAGGGCTTTCTTTGTCCAAACTTTTAGCATGGTTCCTCATCACAGTGTAAAGTCAAGTCAGTTATGCAATTGCTCTTTAATTGAAAAAGAATTCACAAAAATAGTGACATTGCATTATAGTATTGCTTGTATCACAGACAGTGTATATTATCCTGTCTGAGAAATCCCAAAGTCACCCTGAACAGTGGCTCACTTTCTACAGAAGTCCCATTAAAGAAAACACCATGGGATTAGCCTACAGACATTGTACAGTACATTTTGTCACTATAGCTCCTGTAATTAGAAGCATTCAATCCATGGGAACAGTGAACTGGAAAACTTTTTTGTACACCTTTGTCACAGGTGCTGTTTATAGAGTATGGATATCACTGCACATACTTAAAATAGGTAGTCAGTGAATTTTATTAAGGATGTGAAAAATATATGGTCCACTGTAGAGTACAGTGTCATGTGGCAGAAATTGTTCTTTCAGATGCAGAACCATTGAAAAAATAGGTTTATAAGGCTCATTGCTACAAATTACTCAACAATAGAATTTAGTTTAAAATCGGCAGAACCTTCAGCAATTTCTCAACTACTGAACAAGTGCAGCTCGACAGGAAGGATTTTCCCTGGATGAGAAAAGGTGGATAAGCTACTTCCATTGTTGGCAGGATATCCATTACTACTTAACATTTCCTCTTAGAGGTAGTGTTTAATGTTCTTATACTCAAGTGTCCTCTGAATGGACTTTGCATAGCGTGCCAGCCTATTTTTCTTGTCAGCTGGCTGAGTGCATTTGGTCCACCTGGACAGTAAAGATCCTAGAGATATGTGTACAAATGCCTTTTCTACTGTAATGCACAGCTGGGGTCTTGTTCCACCACAGACTGGACTGCAGGAACAGAAATAAAGGAAAAAGTATACAATAAACAAGCCTCGAGCAAGACTTCAAATTAGAAGGAACATGCTCCCCCACAGCATTGGATATGTTAAGAGGTTTCCAGCTAAAAAAAAGTTGGTACTATACAAATTAACACCTTTAAAAAAAGAAGAACTCGACAACTATCTGGTTATAAATTGTGCTGTTATGGTTAACTTTGTGAATCATTTGTCCTTGCTTATTTAAATATAGCAACAACGGATTAAACGTTCATATAAAACTAACAGTTTTCACAATAAATACAGTACTAAAAACCAAAAATGCTGGAAACACTTAGCAGGTCAGGCAGCATCTCTGGCAAGAGAAACATAGGGTTAACGTTTCAGGTCGATGACCTATCGTCAGAACTGGAATATATTACAGATGAAATGGAACAGAGCCAGGGAAAAGGGGGCAGGAAAAGAAAAAAAGAGGTCTCCGATTGGGTGGAGGACAGGAAATGATTAAATGACAGAAGTGGTGATGGCACAAGGCAAAAGGAATTAATGAGAGAAAATAGAGAAACAAAGGATGGGTCCAGAGGATATGTGAATGGTTACAGTAGAATAGCAGAGGGGGAAGGAAGCAAGGAACATCTGGCAAAGCGAAGAAAATGGGAGCGGTGGTTAAAGTCTAAAGTTATTAAACTCAATGTCAAGGCCAGAAGGCTGTAAAGTTCCTAGAGCAAGATGAGGTGCTGTTCCTTGAGCTTGCGTTGAGCTTCACTGGAACAGTGCAAGAGTCCAAGGACATAGTACTGTAGAAATGAGACGGAGAATTAAAGTGGCAAGTGATCAGAAGCTCAGGGTTGCACTTGCGAACAGAATGGAAGTGTTCAACAAAGCAATCACCCAATTTGTGTTTGACCTCCCCGATGTAGAAGAGACCACATCGTGAGCAGCGAATACAATATACTAGCTTGGAATAAGTACAAGTAAATCGCTGTTTCACCTGGAAGGAGTGTTTGGGGCCCTGGTTAATGACAATGGAGGAGGTGAAAGGGCAGGTGTTGCATCTCATTCGCTTGCTTGGGAAGGTGCAGGAAAAGGACACCAGGTGTTGGGGCGATAGAGGAGGGGACTAGGGTGTTACTGAGGGAACGGTCTCTTTGGAATGCTGAAAGGGGAGGGGAGGGGAAGATGTATTTGGTGGCAGGATTGGGTTGGAGGTGGTGAAAATGGCGGAGGATGATCAGTCGAATGCAGAGGCTGGTGGGGTGGAAAATGAGGATGAGGGAGACCCTATCATGGTAATAGGAGGGAGGAGAAGGGGTGAGAGCAGATGTATGGGGAAAAACTACAATAATGATAGATCTTGGGTTTCAGGCTGTTTTCATAATTTACAACAATGTCCTTTGATGAATTATTGCCTCGCAACACAATGGGCAAAAAAGTCGATTAGGCCCGAAAAAGGGCGCGGGGATCACGATCAACGTTTTTGCTAAGCTGCGCGGTCGGGCGTCGGTCTGAAGGTCCCACGTAGGTCACTCACCAGCTTCTACAGGGAAGAAACCGTGGATGCATGAAAATTTGAATGGGCCGTGCACTCAGTTTAAGGGACTGCACGCTAAAATAAAAATTAGAGAGAACATTGATCATGATGCACAATGCGACCTTCGTGCTGCCTGACAATTACGATTGATGCGTGCAGCCCAGCGTTGAGCGCTCAGCAGGGGGCCAAAATTCGTGCGAGGCTAGCTCTATTTAAAGCTAGCCTCTACTTTTAAAGGCAGTCTACACCTCTTAAAGGTGAGGTGCATTCTGCATTCAGCAGCTGCTGGCAGTGCTTGTGAAGGCAACTATGAGTGAGTAATAGCTCAACAGGATAGAGAAAAGGCACCAAGGTTCTCGGTCACTGCACTAGAGGCCTTAATGCAGGGCTAGAAAGGAGGAGACAGGTTCTCTACCTGTAGGAGGATCAGGTGGCCCTCCGGACACAGTCAGAAGGCAGTGGGAGCAGATAGCCGAAGCAGTCACTGCTAGCAGTCTTGTCCCAAGGACCTGGATCCAGTGCCGAAAGAAGTTCAATGACCTCACACGAGTGGTCAAGGTAACTGAATGCATCTTCAAAAGCTGTCTCCCACCAACTCCACTTACACACTGCTCAATGCACCACACCCCCATCACTCACCTACCAACAATCTCTATCAATCACGACTCATACGATTCATAGCTTCACCTCACCCTCGCACACTTACCATTGCTGCAAGCCTCACACCCACACCTTGCACACACTGCCAGCTATTCAACCACGAAAGGCACATCACCCAAACACATTGCACCACACTCAGTGACACACTTAGGTCAAGGTGGCTCATAACTGCATGCAGCAGTAGCAGCCAAATGGCAGGGGACGGGCAAGCCTGCATATCCTGACCCAGCTAGAGGAGACTGTGCTCAACATTATTGAGGGGCTATCACTGAGGCCGTGGCGATCAGCGAAGCTGAAACCATTGAAGATGACGGTATGCTCATACCTAATCCTCCTTCTCACATCCCACTTCCCCTTCACCCCACAATCTCTCCTCACTTACAAGCTGCTGACGGTCTAAGAATGCACATCTTGCTCCCCTTCCCTCACCACAACTCTATCCTTGTGCCTTTCTCCTTTCGGATACCCAAGAACTCCAAACTGACCAGCCAGTGCAGGAAGAGCAAGAGGAGAGTGATGGAAAAGAGACACCATCACTCGATCTCACACTCACAGGCATTAGCTTAGAAACTGGCACTGAGCGTACTTTAGAGGGTAGTATAAAGGTGGGATCTGCACGTGGTAAGTTACCAGGCACGAGTGGCCTGCAGCCAGGGCAGGGGAAAGGGTAGTGCAGGAGCCAGCTCCTCGGAGGGCGAGGTCACACATGAGTTCTGCTGCAGAGGACTCAGATGAGGACTTCGATGAGGACTTTGATGGGGCGGCCTACAGAAGAATGCTGATGGCTATGCACAATGAAATGCTTCGTGCATTGGAAGGCCTACCAGAGAGACTGTTGTCACTGTCAAGGAGCACGGAGGAGTCCGGCACCAACTTTGCACAGGGCTTTGTGCAGAGCTTGGAGCCCATGATTTCCAGAATGGAAGTGAAGGGCAACTCCATTAGGGCACTTGTGGACCCAACCACGATGCAGGGTCTGATGGCCGATGTCTCAGCTTCCATTGCAGCACAAGCAGAAGCCAACCAATGTCTGTGTGCTGCAGTGGAATCTCAGACTTCTGTCATGCAAGCTCAGGCTGCTCTCATGCATTGATTCCCTTAGTATCCAAAAATCTATCGATTTATATCTTGAATATACTCAACGACTGAGCATCCACAGGCCTCTGGGATAGAGAATTCCAAAGATTCACAAACCTTTGAGTGAAGAAATTTCTCCTCATCTCAGTCCTAAATGGCCAACCACTTATTGTGAGACTGTGACCCCTGGTTCTAGACTCTCCAGCCAGGGGAAACATCCTCCCTGCATCTACCCTGTCAAGCCCTGTAAGAATTTTGTATGTTTCAATGAGATTACCTCTCATTCTTCTAAACTCTAGAGAATATAGACCTAGTCTACTCAATTTCTCCTCATAGGACAATCCCCCCATCCTAGGAATCAGTCTGGTGAACCTTCGTTGCACTCCCTCTGTGGCAAGTATATCCTTCCTTAGGTAAGGAAACCAAAACTGTACACAATACTCCAGGTGTGGTCTCACCAGGGCCCTATATAATTGCAGTAAGACTTCTTTACTCTTATACACCAATCCTTTTGTAATAAAGGCTAACATACCATTTGCTTTCCTAATTGCTTGCTGTACCTGCATGTAAACTTTCTGTGATTTGTGTACAAGGACACCTAGGTCCCTCTGAACACCAACATTTCCCAATCTCTCAACGTGGATAACTTCATATTTCTCCACATTATATTCCATCTGCCGTGTTCTTGCCCACTCACTTAACCTGTCTATATCCCTTTGCAGCCTTTTTGCATCCTCCTCACAACTTACTTTCCCACCTTTGTATCGTCAGGAAACTTGGATACATTACACTTGGTCCCCTCATCTAAGTCATTGATATAGATTGTAAATAGCTGAGGCCCAAGCACTGATCCTTGCGGTACCCCACCAGTTACAGCCTGCCAACCCGAAAATGAACAGTTTCCTGCCAGTTAACCAATCCTCAATCCATGCTAATATATTACCCCAATCCCATGAGCCCTAATTTTGTGTAATAACCTCTTGTGTGGCACCTTATCGAATGCTTTTTGAAAATCCAAATACACCACAACCACTGGTTCCCCTTTAGTTACAACCTCAAAAAACCTCTATTAGATTTGTCAAACACGATTTTCCTTTCATAAATCTGTGTGGACTCTGCTCAATCATATGATTTTTTAAGTGCCCTGTTACCACATCCCTACTATTGTGTTTTCCCTACTACTGATGCCAGGCTAACTGGTCTACAGTTCTCTGTTTTCTCTCTCCGTCCTTTCTTGAACAGCAGGGCTCCTTTTGCTACCTTCCAATTCACGGGGTCAGTTCTAGAATTTAAGGAATTCTGGAAGATCAAAACCAATGCATCCACTATCTCTGTAGCCACCTCTTTTAAAACCCTAGGATGTAGGTCATCAGGTCCAGGGGATTTGTCAGCTTTTAGGCCCATTAATTTCTCCAGTGCTATTTCTTTACTAATACTAATTTCTTTAAGTCCCTCATTCTCACTAGACCCTTGGTTCTCCACTGTTTCCAGAATGTTTTTTGTGTCTTCTTCCATGAAGACAGATACAGAGGGCTAGAAATTGGCCTCCTTAGCGCCTCCCATTATCGCCTCCAGGGGGCGATAACGGGGCGTTGACGACATATCGCCCGGGCGCAGCGAGATGAACGACTCCCGCTAACTTGGCCGGGAGGTTTGTGGCGGCGGTAACACTTTGCACCACGGTCTCCTGCGCCCGGAGATCGTGACGTCATTGCCGTGCGCATCGCCCCGGACCCGAACTTCGGTTCCGCCCCCTGCAGCATCGCCGGGTGAAAACACTGACAGCTGCAGGAGGCGTTGTTCGGGAGGCCGGGTGCCTCGGGGGCGGAAGTTAAAGGGGAGGTTGCCAAGGTAAGTAGGAAAATTTACAAAACGGTTTTTTTTCAATTTTTCTTTAGCCACGATCGATCAGCCTGGCACTCTGCTGGAGTGCTTGGGGCTGATTGGGCTGGATTGCGGCTGCCATTAGGGACCAGCTAGCTGGTCCCAAAGCAGAGCCTGCAGCAATGGCCCTTCCCTTTAAGTGAGGGAAGGAGCCTCGGATCGCGTCAGCGCTGCACGGGACATTGTGCAGCACTGCACCTCTACCGCCCCGCCTGCATCCTTTAGCGCTCCAGGAAGCTTGATTTAGTGCTCCACTTCCTTCCTGGAGCACAAACACCGAATTTAGAAAAAGCTGGGCATCATTAGCGCCTGGCGCTAAGTTTCCCACCTTTCAAAAGTTACCGCCCTCAAACAGGGGTGATACTGAATTTCTCCCCCTAAGTATTTGTTTAATGTCTCTGCGATTTCCTAATTCCCTATTATAATTTCTGCTGTTTCTGCCTGTAAGGGACCCACGTTTACTTTTGATAAGCTCTTCCTTTTTACATACCTATAGAAGCTTTTACAATCTGTTTTTATGTGTCTTGCTAGATTACTCTCATATTCCATTTTCTCTCTCTCTATCAATTTCTTGATCCACCTTTGCTGAATTCTAAAATCCTCCCAATCCTCAGGCTTACGACTCTTTTTGGCAACATTATAAGCCTCTCCCTTTAATCTAATACTATCTTTAATTTCTCTTGTTCGCCATGGTTGGACCATTTTTCCCATGGGGTTTTTATTCTTTAAGGAAATGTATATTTGTTGTGAATTATGAATTATTTCTTTAAATGTTTGCTATTGTTTTTCTACAGTCATATCTTTTAATCTATTTTTCCAACCTACCTTAGCCAACTCGTCTCTCATACCTATGTACAGTAAACTCTTGTTTAAACGGCACCTAATCAACTGGAATTCTTTAATAACCGGCAAAATAGATAATCTTGCCGAATCCATCCATTTTTCGTTTTTCCGAGTCCGAGTCCGAGTTTCCCGCGGTGGCCGAGTTAGTCACTGGTTTTTATTTTTTGTGTGTTAAAAATTGCCTACCTCTCTGTTATCCGGAATTTTTAATCAACCGGCACCATCCCGGTCCCGTCAGGTGCCGGATACGAAAGAGTTTACTGTAGTTTGCTTTGTTCAGATTTAAGACCCTAGTTTCGGACTTCACTAAATCACTCTCAAACTCAACATAAAATTCTATCAATTTATGATCACTGCTCCCAGAGGCTCCTTAACTACAAGGTTATTAATTAATCCTGTCGCATTGCACAAAACTAGAACTAAAATAGTATGTTCCCCAGTTGATTCCTCGACATACTGATCTAGAAAACTATCTTGAATGCATTCCATGAACACGTCCTCTGCACTATTACTGCAAATTTGGTCCGGCCAGTCTAAATGAAAATTAAAGTTCCCCATGATCACTGTATTACCCTTGTTACATGCACCTCTAATTTCCTAATTTATACTGTGCCCGACACTACAACTACTGTTAGGGGGCCTATAAACTACTCCCACCAGTGTTTTCTATCCCTTGTTGTTTCTTAGCTCCACCAAAAGTGATTCTACATCTCCGAGCGAAGATCCTTTCTCTCTACTGTCTTTATCCCATCCTTTATTATCAGGGCTACCCCACTTCCCTTTCCATTCTGCATACGTCTTCTAAAAGTCAAGTATCTTGGAATATTTAGTTCCCAACCTTGGTCATTCTGCAACCACGTCCCCATAATGGCTATTAGATCAAACCCATTTATTTCTAACTTTGCTATTAATTCATCTACTTTGTTGTGAATGCTTCGCGCATTCAAATATAGTGCCTTTAGCTTTAACCTTTTTCTGTTTTTCCTTGATGTCACCTTTGTCACTGATGCCCTATTACCTTTGTTAACCTCTGTCCCTTCCTGATCCACTCTGCTTATTTTTACTCAATTCACTACTCTGCTCTACAGCATCGACATTTCTCTTACTGCTTTTGAATTTACCCTTTTCTGGATTGTTCCACCACGCCCCCTCCCCACCCACCACAGCTATACAAAGCCCTGGTTAGACCACACCTGGAGTACTGTGAGCAGTTCTGGGCACCACAACTTAGGAAGGATATATTGGCCTTGGAGAGAGTGCAGCGTAGGTTTACCAGAATGATACCCAGACTCCTGGGGTTAAATTATGAGGCGAGATTTCACAAACTAAGGTTGTATTCCCTGGAAATTAGAACGTTAAGGGGTGATTTGATCGAAGTTTTCAGGATATTAAGGGGAACAGATAGGGTAGATAGAGAGAAACTATTTCCGCTGGTTGGGGAGTCTAGGACTAGGGGGGCATAGTCTAAAAATTAGAGCCAGGCCTTTCAGGAGTGAAATTAGGCAACATTTCTACACACAAAGGGTGGTAGAAGTTTGGAACTCTCTTCCGCAAACGGCAATTGATGCTAGATCAATTGTTAATTTTAAATGAGATTGATAGATTTTTGTTAACCAAAGGTATTAAGGGATATGGGCCAAAGGCGGGTATCTGGAGTTAGGTCACAGATCAGCCATAATCTTATTGAATGGCAGAACAGGCTTGAGGGGCTGAATGGCCCACTCCTGTTCTTATGTTCCTACATTAGTTTAAAGCCCTATCTACAGCCCTAGTTATTCAATTCGCCAGGACACTGGTCCCAGCCTGGCTTAAGTGGAGCCCGCTCAAACGGAACAGCTCCCTCTTTCCCCAGTACTGCTGCCAGTGCCCCATGAATTGAAACCCCTGCCTCCCACACCACTCTTTTAGCCACACATTAAACCTTCTAATCTGCTTGTTCCTATGCCAATTTGTGCGTGGCTCAGGTAACAATCCAGAGATTATTACCTGTAAGGTCTGTGTTTTCATTTCGACCCTAACCCCTCAACCTCTGTCAGCTGAACCTCATTCGTAGTTCTACCATTGAGGTGCAGTGCCCACAAAGCCTGATATCCTGGCAAAGCCACGTGCACGCTCCTCCTGTTTCTCTCTGTTTAGAGAGAAGACAATGAAGTCCCCTTTCCTAGCGTACAGAGCCTCTGTGACCTCCCGGATGCAGCGATGGACAGTGAACTGTGAGATGTTTGCTATGTCACCTATTCCAGCGTGGAAAGATCCGCTAGTGAAAAGTTTCAGGGCCACCATTACCTTGAGGGCCACTGGCAGCGCTGTTGCGCCCTGCTCTGAGGCTGCAGGTCTGGTTCCAAGAGGTGGCAGAGTTCTGTGACCAGCTCCTTGGTGAAGCAGAGCCGCCAAACACACTGCTCCTGGCGTAGGTGCAGGTAGAAGTGCTCCCTGAAGACCCAAGGTTAATAAGGCCTCCTGCTGAGAGCCCTCCTTCCTCTGCGAACAGCTTGTCTTCTTTGCTGCCTCTGCTCCATCTCCCTGTCATGCTGCAGCGCAAAGGGGACTGCAACTAGAGTCCTCTTGACTGGAAGCAATTGGTATACTCAGAGGCTGCCCAGTAGCAGCCAAAGCTTTCACAATGCCCAGCAGCACTCCCTGGACATTTTAATAACTTTTAAATGCATGTTCAGCTGTGTGTGTTTAGGAGAGGGCGTTGAATGGAGCAGCAACGTCGAAAATGGCAGGTCGTGCGTCAAATCAACGTTACACGCTGACTGATGTCACAATCTGCCTACTCTGCATACTGCCGCCGCACGCACGTACCGCCCTCACCAAGATGGCGAACATCGCGGGCCGTGGCGGAAGTGAGGCAGACGCTATTTTTTTAATTAAAAAAAGGCCAGAACTACTACCGCCACAGGGGTGAATTTCGCGGCCAATATTCAATGGTTATTATGCCAAGCAAATGGTATAAACAGGCCGTTAAAATGGTAATGGTCAGTTGAAGCAATTCTTTCACAAGTTTGGAAGCCCCATAACTTCCTTGTTCCAGCTGTGCTCTGGAGTTATAATGATTTTTCGCATGACTGAAAGAATGCTTAGAAATCACCGTCACCAGTGGGCTGTTCTGTTTATTGTATGGGTACTAAGATCTTGGTGTTAAGTATTCTGCGTGCATTAACACTGCCACTTGTAACCATAAAGTAGTAACAAGGTCCATTTTATTTCTCTACTTTAAATTGGTTTACTGAAGATCAGATCCTGTCTCTGATTTATTTTGGCAGTGCATTTGTTAGCCATGGTATATTAAACTGAAGAGAGAAAAAAAATGAAAACAGATCTGATAATCAGAAATAATCAGTTTTCACAATTTATATTAAAAGCTGTAAAGTATAAGGAAGACAAAATTACATCAAGTGTTTAACTGTTTTGCACCTATGATTAAATGTTTTTAAAGCAGTTACATCACAATTGTGAGCCGTACTAATTATTTTTCTCCCAATTTCTCTTCTTCCAATCTATTCTGGCGAATGCTTCCAAAGGCACCTTCCCGTTCCTCACTAAAGTAGCCATTATTCATGGGTGAACCTAGACAGCAAATGTTGGCAGGCTATTCAATCATGAGAGAACGACAACCACCCCTCTTCCACCCTCAGCAAATATTCACACATACACACAAGGATCCAAACAAAGAAACATACACACACTCTTTCAGCAGGGGTTACAAAATAATGACCAGGAACAGGAACCCTGACGAATTGTCATCTTCCTAACCAGGTATAGCCCAGGAACGAATAAAAAAAAGTACAATAAGTTCAATTGTAGTACTCTGCTGTTGCCCGAGATGAGATCAGCTAACTTAGCATTGACTGTGGGACATTTCTGGTCTGTGTAGTTCAGCTATTTACTATATTAACCATCAAGACAGTACTGACCTTTAAAAAGGCAATATACTTCTCCAAAGGAAAATTATGAAAAAGTAATTTCTGATGTATGATACTAAGTTCTAGGAAAGATGAATTCCAAAATGACTAAATCTTCCACTGCCCACTAGATTCCTTGCTTTGATAAGGACACAATAAAATGATTTTAAATACTTAAGTTAAATTCATTTTTTTTACAAGAAAATAAAAGATTATGTGAACTTAAACTATAGGTGAGACGCTGAGCAACAGGCTGTAGAAATCAGATACAGTGAGAAAGCAGAAAAAAACTATTAAGAATTGAATATGAAAAGACATGGGCCCCGATATTTACGGGGATGCAGTGGTGGGGGTGGCGGTGGGGAGAAGAGTAGTTCTGGACAGGAAACCCGGAAGTAGGGGTTTCCCAGATGTCCTGCTGAAATTAACAGCAGGATGCCTTTTACATTTTTTCACCAGGTTTCCCACCAGACAGCCAGCCTGATTGACAGGCTGCTTCCCTGTCTGGCGTGAAAGCCTGTGGCACAAGGCTGCAGCTGGGGAGCTGAGAGAAGGGAGGGGTCGATCGCGGGTAGGGGGGAATCGTGGTCCGGGGGGGGGGGGGGGGGGGGGGGAGAAAGAGCGTGGTTGGGGGAGTGGAGAAGAGCGTGGAAGTGGAGGGGAGTCAGGGCAGATCAGGGGGGAGATTGCGGGGATCGGAGATCGTGGAGGTGAGGGGTCGGGGGGGGGGGTGGAGAAGAGCGTGGGAGTGGAGGGGAATCAGGGCAGATCAGGGGGGAGATTGTTGGGATCGGAGATCGTGGAGGTGAGGGGTCGGGGGGGGGGAATGGAGAAGAGCGTGGGAGTGGAGGGGAGTCAGGGCAGATCAGGTGGGAGATTGCGGGGATCGGAGATCGTGGAGGTGAGGGGTCGGCCGATCGCGGGGAGGGAAAAGCAGGTAGGCTTGTTGGACCTGGAGGAAACATTCCTGCTCTTCCTGGCCCAAAGGCATTAGTGTAAAATGCACTTAGCTTATGGAACAGGTCGTTCTCGCCTCCTTTTACCTGCCAGGTTTCCCGAGGCCCGGGAAACCCAGCCGAAATGGGTAAAAAATAAAAATCTGTAAAAATGGAGCTACGCAGCCTCCGTAAAAGGTTTTACCGTCTGACCCACCTCCTGAAAGCGGATTGGTCGCCTGCCCCCACCCCGATCCCCCTCCGTTAAAACTGGAAGTGAGTGGGTTGGGGTCGGGTTTGAAATGTTAAAATTTTTTCCTTCTTACCCGCACCCAACCCTTCTTGGGGGTTAAAATGACCCCATTGGTATCCATTATTTGCAAGCTGGGGAGTTGCTTTTTTATGGTTTGCAGTTACTCCAAGATAGTTGCCTTCAATGCTAGTTGGTTAGTAGAATTCTGACACTCATTTTATATTTCCAGTCGGTATGAAGACATTTTTAAAAACAGTCTAAGAAACAACAAAATTTGAAATAAGTATTTCTGCATTCCCAATCTGGCATGATAGAGTGAAATTCCCACAAATAACACCTAAAATAGATTAATTGGTCATTCATTGCAATGTTGGTGTGGGGTTTTGCTGTCCAGAAAATGGCGGCTGCATCTGCCTACATAAGTCACTGTACTTCCTTGTATGTGAAGAGGTTTGAGACATTTGAGAGACATGTTAAGGTGTCATATACATGTGCATCTAGCTTTCTTTTAATGACTCAAAACCTATATGATTAAGTGCTGTAGCTCTGTAAATGTGTCTGTGTGATGAAGTGTTGTAAAATCTCTTTGATCAATCAGATCAGAGAAGCAGAGACCACCATCTCCGACCATTCCTGCAAGATCAGATCAGCTGCTTTTGCAAAAACAGCAGGTTTTGATAAGATGAAAGTTGAGCCTCACTGAAACTTCCTGCTCATATTTTACACACCCCATGCTTCAAATCAATAAAACCCTTCGTTCAGCCATGGGAAATGCACTAGTGTGTGTGTATCTCCTCATGTAAATTTTAACTTACTCTTTACAAGAAAATTACTTTATTTGAAGTAGCCACCTCTTTCTATTTTATCTGTTTTATCGAGTTTGTCTAAAAATCTCCAAATCTAGTATGTAGACTGCCATTTTCTGATCTTCCAAAAATAGAAAATTGTTTATATATCACCTAAATCCCACATTAGTGCACATTGGTGATGTTGTGCGTACAAGGACAGAAATGAAAACAGTTGGAGCAAGAATAAAAACAGAGTAAAGCAAGCAGAGCTGTGGGAAAGGTTAGACAGTGTAAGCAGCTTAATCAATTAGAGTAGGAGGAACAAAGAGAAAACTAGCAATATAATTTTGTTAGAACAGCGAGATAAACCTAAAAGGAAAATTAAGTTGAATGATCGGAAGCAAGGTTACACAATACTATAATTGTAATATGAAAAAATGACACCACAGCAAAACACAACCAATCAAAAATTACACCATAGATGCAGATTGTAAATAGAAACACTGCACCAATCAAAAGGTCAGACATGAGTCTACACTATTCAGAAATATCCTTCATGAGGTTTCACACAGGTGGATGAGACAGCCACAAAACATTTTGATGGACAGGTGATCACTAATTTATCTTTTTGACAAGATGTGCTGGTTTTAATTTTAGATTTACGGCTTTGAATCAAATTCTGTAAGACCTAGCATCACCATCTAAGCCTATTTTAAATTGCTAATTTGGTGACCAACTGCAACAGATTTCCTGTGTTATAGAAAAAAAATAAAGAATTGCACTTATATAGTGCCTTTCACAACCTCAGGACGTCCCAAACGCTTTACAATCAATGACGTACTTTTGAAGTGTTGTAATGTAGGAAACGTGGCAGCCAATTTGGGCACAGCAAACTCCAACAAACAGCAATGAAATAAATGACCAGGTCATCTGTTTTAGGTGTTGCTTGAGGGATAAATGTTGGCCAGGACACTAGGGAGAACTCCCCTGCTTTTCTTCAAGTAATGCTGTGGGATCTTTTACGGGGCCTCGGTTAAATGTCTCATCTGAAAGATGGCACCTCTGACAGTGCAGCTCAGTGCTGCACTGCAGTGTCAGCCTAGATTATGTGCTCATCTCTCTGGAGTGGGACTTGAACCCACAACCTGCTGACACATCCGCTTTTGTATTATAGAGACAATCCAGGTCAGTCATGGCTCAGTGGTGGCACTCCCGCCTCCGAGTCAGAAGGTTATAACATACTGAATCATTCGAGGGATTGTTTTGTTTAAGAATTTGAGACTGCTTCAAATTCAGATCTTTTAGCAAACAGAACCTGCACCAAAATTCTGAATCAGACAAAGAAAATAAAGATAATCCATTAGACAGGTCAGCACTTCAAACGGCAAGGAGCACAGCATTACGCCAAATAGATCTCATTCTCTAACATTACAAAAAAAAAGTGCCTAAACTGCCTCTGCTGTGTTTGTAACTCTACTCTCAACATTGAGGCAATGGAGCTACCACGGGATTGGTGCATCAGTGACTGCCAGCTCCCCGTCTTGGACGCCTGAGGTAGCACGTAGAGTTGTTGCTCAACTTCCTGATGCGGTTAACTCCTTGGACTAGCTCCAGTGACAGTGATCTCATTCTTCCAGAAAGGCCTTTCAATGTTTTTGCTCATCTTTCCAGATCTGGCATGAAAAGCCCTTCTTACTTTGGAATTTGTCTTGAATCAGAGGCACAATCCATGCCCATTTACATTGAAAAAAGGTATGTACCATTTGCAGAACTTGAAGCTGCAAGAAGCTGCATTACTTTTAGCATGAAAACAACAACGAAGATAGACAGGGCTTTAAACTAAAAAAGGGGAGTGGGAGGAGTCAAGAAAGAGTAAATTTAAAAGCAGCAAGAGAAATGTCAAGGCTCCAGAGCAGAGTAAAGGTTTGGATAAAAATAAGCAGAGTGGGTCAGGAAGGAATAGAGAGAGTAACAAAGGTAAACAGAGAGTAGCAATAAACGGGTCATTTTCGGGTTGGCAGGCTGTAACTCGTGGGGTACCGCAAGGATCAGTGCTTGGGCCTCAACTGTTCACAATCTATATCAATGATTTGAATGAGGGGACCAAATGTAATATATCAAAGTTTGCTGATGATACAAAGCTAGGTGGGAATGTAAGCTGTGAGGAGGATGCAAAGAGGCTTCAAGGGGATATAGACAGGCTAAGTGAGTGGGCAAGAACATGGCAAATGGAATATAATGTGGAGAAATGTGAAGTTATCCACTTTGGTAGGAAAAATAGAAAAGCCGAGTATTTTTTAAATGGTGAGAGATTGGGAAATGTTGGTGTTCAGAGGGACCTGGGTGTCCTTGTACACGAGTCACTGAAAGTTAACATGCAGGTACAGCAAGCAATTAGGAAAGCAAATGGTATATTGGCCTTTATTACAAGAGGATTTGAGTATAAGAGTAAAGACATCTCACTGCAATTATATAGGGCCCTGGTGAGACCACACCTGGAGTATTGTGTACAGTTTTGGTCTCCTTACCTAAGGAAGGATATACTTGCCATAGAGGGAGTGCAACGAAGGTTCACCAGACTATTTCCTGGGATGGGGGGTGGGGGGGGATTATCCTATGAGGAGAGATTGAGTGGACTAGGCCTATATTCTCTAGAGTTTAGAAGAATGAGAGGTGATCTCATTGAAACATACAAAATTCTTACAGGGCTCGACAGGGTAGATGCAGGGAAGCTGTTTCCCCTGGCTGGGGAGTCTAGAATCAGGGGTCACAGTCTCAGAATAAGGGGTTGGCCATTTAGGACTGAGATGAGGAGAAATTACTTCACGCAGAGGGTGGCGAATCTTTGGAATTCTCTACCTCAGAGGGCTGTGGAGGCTCAGCCGTTGAGTATATTCAAGACAGAGATCGATAGATTTTTGGATATTAAGGGAATCAAGGGATATGGGGATAGTGCAGGAAAGTGGTCATAAGAACATAAGAAATAGGAGCAGGAATGGGCCATTCGGCCCCTCGAACCTGCTCTACCATTCAATAAGATCATGGCTGATCCGATCTTGGCCTCAACTCCACTTTCCTGCCCGCTCCCCATAACCCTTGATTGCCCTGTTTTTCAAAAATCTATCTCCACCTTGAATATATTCACTGACTCAGCCTCCACAGCTCTCTGGGGTAGAGAATTCCCAAGATTCACGACCCTCTGAGAGAAGAAATTCCTCCTCATCTCGGTTTTAAATGGGTGACCCCTTATTCTGAAACTATGCCCCCTAGTTCTAGATTCCCCCACGAGGGGAAACATCCTCCCTGCATCTACCCTGTCAAACCCCCTCAGAATCTTATATGTTTCAATAAGATCACCTCTCATTCTTCTAAACTCCAATGAGTATAGGCCCAACCTTTCCTCACAACCCCTTCAACTCAGGAATCAACCTAGTGAATCTTCTCTGAACTGCCTCCAATGCAAGTATATCCTTCCTTAAATAAGGAAACCAAAACTGTACTCAGAACTCCAGGTGTGGTCTCACCAACGCCCTGTACAGTTGTGGCAAGACTTCCCTACTTTTATACTCCATCCTCTTTGCAATAAAGGCCAATATTCCATTTGCCTTCCTAATTACAGGAAACTCTCTTTTAACCGGCACCCAAATAACCGGAAATCTCTCTTAACCGGCAAAATTCTTGAGTAGGTAACCGGGGTTTTCCTTCATCTCTCCTTTAAAAATAACTTTAAAAAAAACCCCGAGGCGTTTGCCTTGTATCGGAGCATGTAGATTGGGAGGGGAATGTGCAGCCCGGGTAGGCAGCGGACACGACAGATGGTCAGCTGGCGGTCCCCGGGGAGACGGAGCTCCGAATGCAGGCGCATGTCAATGTGTACGGGGCTCTCGTACGTTGGGAGATATAACTCTCCATTATCCGGACTTTTTGATTAACCGGCACCACGCCGGTCCCGGTTAATAAAGAGTTTCCTGTACTTGTTGTGCCTGCATGCTAACTTGTGTTTCATGTACGAGGACGTCCAGATCCCTTTGTACCGCAGCATTCTGTAGTCTCTCTCCATTTAAATAATATTTTGCTTTTTTATTCTTCCTACCATAGTGGATAACCTCACATTTTCCCACATTATACTCCATCTGCCAAATTTTTGCCCACTCACTCAACCTATCTATATCCCTTTGCAGACTCTTTGTGTACTCCTCACAGCTTGCTTTCCCACCTATCTTTGTATCGTTTGCAAATTTGGCAACAGTACACTTGGTCCCTTCATCCAAGTCATTAATATAGGTTGTAAATAGTTGAGGCCCCAGCACTGATCCCTTTGGCACCCCACTAGTTACAGTTTGCCAACCTGAAAATGACCCATTTATTCCGACTCTCTGTTTTCTGTCAGTTAGCCAATCCTCTATCCAATCTAATATATTACCCCTAACACCGTGAGCTCTTATCTTGTGCAGTAACCTTGTATGCGGCACCTTATCGAATGCCTTCTGGAAATCCAAATACACTACATCTACTGGTTCCCTTTTATCCACCCTGCTCGTTACATCCTCAAAGAACTCCAATAAATTTGTCAAACACGATTTCCCTTTCATAAAACCATGCTGACTCTGTTTGATTGTATTATGATTTCCTAAATGTCCTGCTATTACTTCCTTAATAATGGATTTGAGGGAGAAGATCAGCCATGATCTTATTGAATGGCGGAGCAGGCTCGATGGGCCGAATGGCCTACTCCTGCTCCTATTTCTTATGTGCATATGTAGACTGAAGAATCAAAGAATGTTAATCTTGAGAACGTGGCAATACAGGAACTTTAAAAACTGCTGATTTAATGCGCCAAATTAACTGCAAGTCTGCGCAGGAATGCTGTCCAAATCATGTAGGTGACATCCTGATGGCACATATCTTAAAGTATTTTCTGTCCTGTTATTATTTCCCATTCATTCTTTGTGCTTAATCCATTGATATGTACAAGATGCGAAGTAAAAAAAATGAGCATGCCATCCATGAATAAATATTCATGAATATAAGTTTAGTACTTTAAAAAAAAAATAGGAACTGGGCAATGTGCATACATCTGGGTAAGGTAGTGTAGTGGTTATGTTACTGGACTAGTTATCCAGAGGTCTGGACTGGACTAAAGATCCGGAGAACGTGAGTGCAAATCTTACCATGGCATTTTGAGAATTTGATTTCAGTTTAAAAAATCTGGGGCAAAAAGAATCTGCAAAAAAGTAACCGTGAAGGTTTTGGATTGTTGTAAAAATCCAACTGGTTCACTACTATAATTTAGGGAAGGAAAACTGCCGCCCTTATCTAGTCTAGTCTATACGCGACTCCAGTCCCACACCAATGTGGCTGACTCTTAACTGGCCTCTGAAATGGCCCAGCAAGACTCTTACTCAGTGGTATCAAACCGCTACGAAAAAGCATAATAAGGATACGGACAGAACAAAGGCACACCCAGCCCAGTCGACCCTGCAGAGTCCTCCTCACCAACATCTGGGGACTTGTGCCAAAATTGGGAGAGCTGTCCCACAGACTAATCAAGCAACAGTCTGACATAGTCTTACTCAGAGAATCATACCTTTTAGCCAACGTCCCAGACTCCTCCATCGCCATCCCTGGGTATGTCCTGTCCCACCGGCAGGACAGACCCACCAGAGGTGGCGGCACAGAGGTAATACAGTCAGGAAGGAGTGGCCCTGAGAATCCTCAACATTGACTCCAGACCCCATGAAGTCTCATGGCATTAGGTCAAACATGGGCACGGAAACCTGCTGATTACCACCTACCGCCCTCCCTCTGCTGATGAATCAGCACTCCTCCAGGTTGAACACCATTTGGAAGAAGCACAGAATGTACTCTGGGTGGGGGACTTCAATGTTCATCACCAAGAGTGGCTCGATAGCACCAATACTGACCAAGTCCTGAAGGACATAGCTGTCAGACTGGGCTTGTGGCATGTGGCGAGCAAACCAACACAAGGGATAAACCTATTTGACTTTGTTCTCACCAATCGACCTGTCACAGATGCATTTGTCCATGACAGTATTGGTAGGAGTGATCACTGCACAATTCTTGTGGGAACGAAGTCCCATCTTCACTGAGGACACCCATCATCATGTTGTGTACCACAGTGATAAATGGGATAGATTCAGAACAGATCTACAGCTCAAAACTGGGCATCCATGAGGCGCTGTGGGCCATTAGCAGCAGCAGCAGAATTGTATTCCAGCAGAATCTGTAACCTCATGGCCCGGCATATCCTACACTCTACCATTACCATCAAACCAGGCGACCAACACTGGTTCAATGAAGAGTGTAGAAAAGCATGTAAGGAGCAGCACCAGGTGTACCTAAAAATGTGGTGCCAATCTGGTGAAGCTACCACACAGGACTACATGCATGCTAAACAGCGGAAGCAGCATGCTATAGAAAGAGCTAAGCGATCCCATAACCAATATCAAATCAAAACTCTGCAGTCCTGCCACATCCAGTTGTGAATGGTGATGGACAATTAAACAACTAACGGGAGGAGAAGGCTCCACGAACATCCCCAGCCTCAATGATGGCGAAGCCCAACTTGAGAATGCAGAAGACAAGGCTGAAGCCGCGACTCTAGCCAAGCTGTTCCAATACAGCTACAAAACTGGCATCTACCAGACAAAGTGGAAAATTGCCCAGGTATGTTCTGCCCACAAAAAGTAGGACAAATCCAATCCGGCCAATTACCTCTCCATCAGCCTACTCTCAATCAACAGCAAAGTGATGGAAGGTGTCGTCAACTGTGCTATCAAGCAGCACTTACTCACCAATAACCTGCTCACCGATGCCCAGTTTAGGTTCCGCCAGCATCACTTGGCTCCAGACCTTATTACAGCTTTGGTTCAAAGATGGACAAAAGAGCTGAATTCCAGAAGTGAAGTGAGTGACTGCCCTTGACATCAAGGCAGATTTTGACCGAGTTTGGCACCAAGGAGCCCGAGTAAAATTGAAGACAATGGGGATCAGGGGGAAAACTCTTCACTAGCTGGAGTCAAACCTAGCACGAAGAAAGATGGTTGTGGTTGTTGGTGGCCAATCATCTCAGTCCCAGCACATTGTTGCAGGTGTTCCTTAGGTCAGTGCCCTGGGCCCAACCATCTTCAACTGCTTCATCAATGACCTTCCCTCCATCATAAGGCTAGAAATGGGGATGTTTGCTGATGACTGCACAGTGTTCAGTACCATTCGCAATTCCTCAGATAATGAAGCAGTCCATGCCCACATGCAGCAAGACCTGGACAACATCCAGGCTTGGGCTGGTAAGTGACAGGTAACATTTGCTCCACACAAGTGCCAGGCAATGACCATCTCCAACAAGAGAGAATCTAACCACCTCCCCATGACATTCAACGACATTACCATCATTGCATCCCCCACCATCAACATCCTGGGGGGTCACCATTGACCAGAAACTTAACTGGACCAGCCACATAAATACTGTGGCTACAAGAGCAGGTCAGAGGCTGGGTATTCTGCGGTGAGTGTCTCACCTCCTGACTCCCCAAAGCCTTTCCACCACCTGCAAGGCACAAGTCAGGAGTGCGTTGGAATAATCTCCACTTGCCTGGATGAGTGCAGCTCCAACAACACTCAAGAAGTTCGAGACAATCCAGGACAAAGCAGTACGCTTGATTGGCACCCCATCCACCACCTTAAAATACCTTCGCTCCCTCCACCGTCGGTGCAACGTGGCATCAACTGTGTACCAGCTACAAGATGCACTGCAGCAACTCGCCAAGGCTTCTTCAACAGCACCTCCCAAACCCGTTACCTCTATCACCTAGAAGGGCAAGGGCAGTAGGCGCTTGGGAACACCATCCAAGTTCCCCTCACACACCATCCTGACTTGGAAATATATCACCGTTTCTTCATCGGTGCTGCATCAAAATCTTGGAACTCCTTACCTAACAGCGCTGTGGGAATACCTTCACCTCACGGACTGCAGCGGTTCAAGGCGGCGGCTCACCACCATCCTTCTCGAGGGCAATTAGAGTTGGGCAATAAACGTTGGCCTTGCCAGCAATGCCCACATCCCGTGAATGAATTTTTAAAAAAGGCTGTGGACTCCAAGAGACATCCTAGCAAATGACATCAACCAGAGGCATATGTGGATATGAGGTTTAGATCATTAGTGGAATTTTTTTGTTTTAAATGATGTGTAGGATTTGAATCACAGAAACCACATTTATTTTGAAACTTCATCTGGTACCCTTCTAAAGATTGAGATTAATGAGGAAAGTGATATATCTGTGTATATATATCTTAATTATCCATAAACTGCTTTATTTAGACCTCAGGAACAGTATTCAGGACTTGGAGGAACTCAGGTGTCACATGATGTGGAGAGAATAGAAGGGGGAACAAGAAACAATATACTTGCAGTTCTTCTCCAAGTCACACACCGTCTTGACTTAGAAATATATTTCTGTTCCTTCATCATCGCTGGGTCAAAATCCTGGAACTCCCTACCTAACAGCACTGCGCTCCTTCAATTCTGGCCTCTTGAGCATCCCTGAATTTAATTGCTCCAACACTGGCGGCCTTGCCTCTAGCTGCCAAGGCACCAAGCTCTAGAATTCCCTCCCGAAACCTCTCCGCCTCTCTACCGCTTTTTCCTCCTTTAAGACGTTCCTTAAAACCAAGCTTTTGGTCATCTGTCCTAATATCTCCTTATGTGGCTCGGTGTCAAATTTTGTTTGACAATGCTCCAATGAAGCGCCTTGGGACGTTTTACTAATTTAAAGGTGCTCTATAAATACAAGTTGTTGTTGTTGTGGGAGTACCTCCACCACACGGACTGCAGCGGTTCAAGTAGGCAGCTCACCACCACCTTCTCAAGGGTAAATAGGGATGGGCAATAAACGCTGGCCTTGCCAGCGACGCCCACATCCTGTGAATGAATAAATAAAAACAAAATTGTTCAACTGCCATGCCTGTGGGGTTGGCAACAACACCAAAGTAAAATTGCAGCAGCTGGGAAGACTGAGCAAAAATCCCACACTTTGGGACCAGGGGCACAACAGCAATATAAAAGCAGCTCGCGTTTACTTTAAAGAAAGCCTTACTTGCTGGAAAAAAACATTACGCCAGGATCTTTCAATTAAGATTTAAAAATGTGAGTCCCAGGACTTTAAAAGGTGCACACTGTACTCCTATTTCTAATTCACATTTAACATATGCTACTTCACAGCAGCTATCGCTGCTGCTCTTCTTTCTCATGCTCCCCCAAGACTTTAAAACTGTCAACAAAAGGTGTAACTAAATTATTTAGAATAAAAAGTTAAAGAAAATTCGGCCTCTGAAACCAACAACTGCTTCATGTTCTGACACCAGAAACAGCCCAGTCAACAGCCAAACCTGTAATTACACGTTAAATTCCTCTTCCTCTAAGACTATGTAATTCAGGTTAGCGATTAGTGAATGCAACTGAGTTTGTGGGGAAAAACAAGATCCTGTTAAAACATATCGCCACAAAAAGTAATATTCAGGTAGCAATCCAGGACTTTATTTTTTTTAAACTATAAGCAGCATAAAAGTGTGCTTAGTTATATATTGTATTTAAATGAATACAATATATTGAAGTGATACATTTTGGTAGAAAGAATGAGGAGAGGAAATATAAACTAAAGGGTATAATCTTAAAGGGGGTGCATAAACAGAGAGACCTGGGGTTATATGTGCACAAATCGTTGAAGGTGGCAGGGCAGGTTGAGAAAGTGGTTAAAAAAGCATACGGGATTCCTGGGCTTCATGAATAGAGGTATAGAGCATAAAAGCGTGGAAATTATGAACCACCTGTATAAAACACTGGTTCGGCCTCAACTGGAGTATTGTGTCCAATTCTGGGCACCGCACTTTAGGAAGGATGTGAAGGCAGAAAAGATTTATGAGAATGATTCCAGGGATGAGGGACTTCAGTTATGTAGATAGACTGGAGAAGCTAGGGTTGTTCTCCTTAAAGCAGAGAAGATTGAGAGGAGATTTGAGAGGGGTGTTCAAAATCATGAGGGGTCTGGACAGAGTAGATAGAGAGAAACTGTTCCCATTGGCAGAAGGGTCGAGAACCAGAGGACACAGATTTAAGGTGATTGGCAAAAGAACCAAAGGCGACATAAGAAAAAACCTTTTTTACTCAGCGAGTGGTTAGGATCTGGAATGCACTGCCTGAAAGGAGGCAGACTCAAATCACGGTTTTTTAAAAGGGAGTGGGATAAATACCTGAAAGAAAAACATTTGCAGGGCTACGGGGAAAGGGCGAGGGAGTGGGACTAGCTGAGGCGCTCTTGCAGAGAGCCGGCACAGACTCGACGGGCCGAATGGTCCTCTTCCGTGCTGTAACCATTCTATAATATTGTAAATACTTTATGCTCCATGTACTTTGCTTGTATTAATGAGAACTAGTTTCCAGCTCTGGTGAGCTGGAAACCAAAACAGCTTGCTAGCTCAAATAACTCAGGAGAAGCTGAATACTCCACTTATAGTTTGCTGTTATTCACCAAGCGAACCAGTAGAAACAACTTTAACAAAACACACCTTGATGGAATAATTCCGAAATCGAGAGGTGCCAACCACAATCTCTGACTTCATTTTCTTACTAATATAAATTGTACCATCTCCATTCCACATGTACAATTTACTAGCTATAGGGGGACTTTTTTCTTGTCCATCATTTTCTCTATAACTATAAACTAGCAACTTGAACAACATTAACTAAGGAAATGCAAAAATACAAAGTCACTTCCAAGAGTGGCCCTGTACAGTGCTGTATTATTTGGACGATAGACTGATACCGACCATAGTTAGTGCTCCTATATAAGTAAATATAAGTACTTTACTAATGCATTTGAAGTGTATTTTGTCTCAGGGCTGTAAAATTCCACTCCACAAAGGGGACCTTTTTTGCCAGATTTATTCTTTCTGTTTCCTTGCTTCATTTCCTTCTTTGTAACTGTGGCTGCTCTATCCAGCTCCATTAACCACCTTCTCATCTATACCAGAAGATGTTTATTATCTCTAGATAAAATTCAAGTATTAGATTTTTTTTAAATCTGTGAATGCTGAAATGTAAACAGAAGATGCTGGCAATACACAGCTAGTTCCTTCAGCACCTGAAAACTGGTGGGGCGGGGCTGGGAGGAGGGGGTGGAGATGAGTTAATGTTTCAGGTAGAGACCCTTCAGCTTTACTGCTTCTGATGAAGGATTCTTATCTGAAACATTAACCTGTCTGTTCTCTTTCAAGATGCTGACGGACCTACTACATATTTTCAGCATTTTCTGTTTTTATTTAAGCTTCAAGTTGCAGTTCCTGGTGAATGAAGAGTTAACATAGGCAATTAAAAAAAAAAAAATTCTGGTCATCAACCAGCAAGTAGCTTTACCATTTGTTCCAGCACAGGTTTTTACAATAATAGCAAATGTGCCTTAAATTAGAATACGAAAACAAAAAAAGTGTTGCATGTTTTAAAGTTTTTCTCACTTGCTAATAAGATAACCCATAAGGTTTGTTACATTATAATACCTAGGGTTTCTGCATGAAGTGAGTGGGCATGGATTGATGCAATGTTCTGCAATTCTGTTTGTGCAATTATTAGATCTCATCACTGGGAGAATGGAAGAGTTATGTAAAACGCATTCATGGCGGTAGTCAGATAATGTACTGCTTTCAATATAATCGTCAAATGACACTTGGGAACAAACTACATTAAATGAAAAGACTTTCCAACTGCTTTATGCATTCCTCTTAGGGCAATTAGATACTCACCTTTGAATTCCTGCCAGCAGTTCTTTTACAGCAGGCATCAACTTCTGCAGGCTCTGAAACGCTTCCTCAGGAAGTGGGAGCTTGCTGTCGATTACAACAGCTAATGAGTTGTGAGGAAGGTTAAAGGTTGCAAAAATTAACGAGCTGGGGAAAAAATATTCAAAAACATATTAATCTCAAAATCTCATGTACTGTCATATAAGATCAAAAAACTAACGTTGATTTACAAGCACAAAAATGTTCCTTTATTATGAATATTTTATTTACAGGATTTCTAACTCAATTAAAAAAAACTCTGTTTTAACTTGTGAGCAAGTAAGTAGATTGTAAGTTCTTGGAATTCCAGTTTGGTGGTCTATGTGAGTTTGTCACAGTCATTCAGTAGATACTGTTAATAGCTGGTCTACATTTCACAGATTTCAAACATATGCAGCAATCTCCTCAACTTTATCTACAATAAAACACAGTCTTTGTCATCTCTAATACCCAAGTTAACACTTCATCATTCAGTTTCTCTAGCCCAGTCAACATCTGTATATCATAGCAGTGTAAGGAGTAAAATTACTGTTTTGGGAAACAGCCAAGAATTTGTCCATATCAAAACTGTACTATTTTGACTAATATATACTTATACATGTATCAGTACACAATGCCTTTTTATACCTGTATTTGTTTATTATATTCCAGACGTTCTCAAAGGTGGCCCAGATTTGTTGACTTTTGCTCACATCTTGAGAGTTTCCCATCTCTGACGTGGGGTATCCAGTATTACAGTTGAACGGAAACAGAGTTACATTTCCCCCTTGATCAGGGTTCAAAGGTGACTCAACTGAAATTTCCAACTTTTCAGAAGACTCTTCTGACTTTTCTGAAGATTTTGAATGTAGTTCATTCTTGCTGCCACCCTTCATAACATGAGGGAAGAAAAAATGTTGGTTGAGGGATAAATATTGGTCAGGACAGTGGGAAAGCTTCTCTGCTCTTCTTTGAATAGTGCCATGCACCCGAAGGGGCTGACAGGGCCTCTGTTTAATGTCTCAGCTGAAAGACAGCACCTCTGAAGTGTCAGCCTAGATTATGTCAGCCTAGATTATGTGCTCAAGTCTCTAAAGTGGGGTTTGAACCCACTACCTAATGACTCAGACGCAAGAGCATTACTACTGAACCAAGGCTGACACCTTGAAACTGTGTTTGTCATGAACACTGCATCTCATAATTTCAAGTGTCAAAGCCAAGCAACACAGGTGGTTTACAAGAGCTAGGAGACTGAAAGCAAGAAATAAATTAGTTTGGTTTCTTTCTTGGCCTCCCAGCCTCCAACTTCCATAAACTCCAACTTACCCAAAACTCTGCTTCCTGTCGTGCACCAAGTCCCATTTACCCATCACTCCTATCCTTGCTGACTTACATTGGTATCTCATGCCCTAACACTTTAAATTAAAAATTCAGGTCCTCATCTTTAAATCCCTAATGGCCTCATCCCAGTCTTAAACCCTGCTCCTCGAACACTCCTTTCCTCTGACACCAGTCTCTTATACACACCCACCTCCCTTCAGCTGTCTAAGTCCTCTGTGGAAATCCCTCATTAAGGGCTGGATTTTGTCTTGGGGTTGGGTTGGGTTCGTGTAATCCGCATTTCGTGGTCCCCCCCCCCCCCCCCCGACTCCAGATTAATGTGGATGAATGATGCAATTTTCACTTAATTGGGCAATTGAGTTCCAGCATGTGGGAACCGATGAACCAATTAGTGGTTTCAGTCTGAAAGTCGCCTCTGATGATGTCATCATTGCAGGTCAGAGACTGCCTGGTCTCAGAGACTGTTGGTGAGAGAGGACCTGCCTGGCTTGCTTTTGATGTGAGTGGACCTGGATGCAAAATAGGGGGGCGGGGGGAAGAGAAAGAGAGAAAGAGAGAGAGAATTTTTTTTGCATCCAAGTCCTCTCACAGCAAAGGCCAGGCAGTCTCTGAACACATTCAATGCAGCAGCGGCGACTTTCAGACCTAATACTACTACTACCTTCATCACTTCTCCGTTGTAATAGTGGACCTGCAGCTGATAGTCAGCTGTCCACTTGTGCTCCCGCCAGGTTTCACTGGAGTGTTTCACACCAGGCGTACTTCACGTCAGAAAAGGGCTAAACTAGCTAAAACGTTTCAAAATGGCATTACAGAGCCAATTTAGAGCTTGTTAAGGGCTTTAATGGCCTCTCCCGCCTCTTGGAGGCGGGACGGAGTCGGGAACCCCGCGACTGATTTTGTCAAAATTGCGTGGAGGCGGGATGGAGTCGGGATGGGGTCGGAAACCCCGACCCCGCAAATTTAACCTCCCACACGCCTCCAAACCCGTCTCCATGGGTCATTCAAAATCCAGCCCTATATCTCTCTCTCTCCTCCTTTAAAAACCTTCCCAAAACCCATATACTTGACCAAGCTTTTGGTCACTCCTCCTAATCGATCCTTTTCTGGCTCATCATCCATTTTTTGTAAACCTATCTGTGGGCATTTTTTATGTTAAAAGATGCTATGTAAATAGGAAGTCATTATTGTTTTAATTAATTACTAGTTCATTCAAAATTCCTACTTAAAGGAAAGCTAAAGGCTCATTATAATAGAAAGAATACTCTTTCCTAACTATTCTCAGCCACTTGTCTTCCCATCATGATGCCCTCTTACCTTTCCCACTCTTCTCCTGCATCCCATCCAGTTCACGGGGCTAAACTTCACCCTTCCACCCATCCTGTCAGTGGGCATTCTTCTCTCTCCCAGTTCAGAGGCATTCTTTTCACCGCCCATCCAACCAGTTGACAGAGCATCTCTTCTCTACCCTTACACCCACCCAGTTCACAAAGGCACTCTGTTTACCCCTTCCCACCCAGTTCAGAGGCATCTTTCTCCCCATTACTCATCCAACCAGTTCATGGGGGCACTATGACGCCGTTGCCCTACTCACCAACAGTGCCAACTCCTTCCTGCCACTTTGCTCGGGGATTCAATGTTGTGCGCACTAATTCCTGATTATACAAAACTATTAGATCAGGAATTTCCATCCAGTGTTATATCCCTGAGTAAAGCAGCAGTTCAAAGTAGGGAATAACACTACAAACATACAAAAAAGGACAAAAAAAGACCAGCTGGTCCATCGAGCCTATCCCATCCCACATGCTCACACCATTAATCCCATCCCTTTCCCCCATATCCATGCAATCTCCTGGGAGAGGCAAATCAGAAAAAACCTTGTATGGGGAATCAGGGAACAGAGGGTGTCGACTGCCGTGGGGGAACTGCAGAGATGCAGTTCAGAGTTAATGGCTTCCCAGTTCCGATATGGCTCGCAGTCTGCCACTTGAGTAGCCCCAGTCTAAAATTTCACCAAATTTGGTACTGTTAAAAATGACCTGTTAATGATTCATGCCATTGTTTTCATCAAGAACAGTATGAACTTTACCTACTATAACAGCTATGCCAATATTACTTATAACTTTACAATTAAAAAAAATATAAGGTACCTCAGAAACCTTATTAAGCAACTCATCCACAATAGCCAAGGTGTGTGGGAGAACACCGCCATAATCTGATCTTGAGCTGAAGGCTTGTAAGAGCTTTTGGGTCTCTAGCAACATCCAGGTAAGAGTAAAACGATTATACTCTGGCCTCTTATCTAGATGGTTAAAAAGACAAATTAGGTTAAAGGCAGTAAAACAGATACTCCTTTTAAATAAATGTTAGCCCTGGGGGCTGACTGTAGGAAGAGGCAGAGGTGCTGAAGTGCTCACCCATTGGCTGGAATTTTAACTTGGAGGCAGGTAGGGAGCGGGAGGGCTGGAATGCGCTCGGGAAACCCGGGAGAACGGGTTTCCCTCAGGCCCTGCCGAATTTAAAGGCAGCGCCTGATTAACATTTTGATTCTGTTGCCCACCCAAAGCCAGCCAGATGGAGAGGCTGGCTGGCTGTTGGGCGGGTAGGCCTGCGGCAGAAGGCCACAGAGAGAAGGGAGGGACGGATGGGGGGGTCAGAAGGCTGGAGCTTGCCGGCGAGGTCGGGGGCTGGAGTTTGTTGGCGACTGAAGATTGTCAGCGAGGTCAGGGGCTGAAGATCATCGGAGGGGTTGGGGGCTGGAGTTTGTCGGCGAAGTCGGGGGCTAGAATTTGGGGGGAGGGGTCGGGGGCTGAAGATCGTCAGAGGGGATGATGGCTGGAGGTTGGAGGGGGAAATCAGAGATCGGAGGCCTCGTGGGACTGGGGGTCAGAGGCCTCGGAGGGTGGGGGGGGGGGGGGGGGGGGAGGGGAAATCAGAGGCCAGGGGTGGGGGGAATCGGAGGCCAGGTGGGGAGATCGGAGGGAGGTCGGAAGGGTCAGGGGCTGTCCAAGTGGAAAGGCACTTACCTCCTGGATCCAGCAGTCCTCGCCTCCCTTTAGCTGGGGATCACCATGAGGCATGCCAGCCTCATTATAATATTTAAAGTGCCAACCCGCCTCTGGGAGCGGATTGGCCGCCCGCACCCGTTAAAACCGTGAGTAGGCGTGTTGGTGTCAGGATTCAGATTTTTAAAACTTTAACCTCCCACCCGACCCCAACCCACCTGTTTTATGGGGTTAAATTCCCCTCATTGTGTCAGTGCTTGGTAGGCTTTGGTTAAAACACCAAAGCTATGACTGTTACCCTATTTAGATGGGCTGGAGTGAGCTCCAGGTGGTTGGTGTGCGACTTGTGTCGGAGGTGTTGCTGACATTTTGTCCTGCTGTCGGCAGTAAGTTGGACCAGATTGCAAAAAAAACAGCCACTCAGCAAAGCCCATTCACTACCAGAATGCAACATGTACAAAAGAAGAACAATGGCAGTGTTTAAAAATTACTTCAATAGCCTTTTTCAGTGTTTTCTTAACATCTAGGCAACAGTTTCACAAGCAATTCACAAATGGCTCTAAAGCACCTCGAGATTTAATGCTATTAAATAAAAATGTATATTTATAACTACAAAATTATTTATTGCTATATTTTTTCAGATGACTATATATATATAAAAATGTCTAGGAATAAAATTTAAAACAAATTGAGTGGGAATACAGCTTTAATCATTTCCCACTTGTGGGTTTAACTTCTTGGCTGTCATGGTAAAGACTAAAATTAAATCTTAACACAATGCTGCATCAGCCTAACGTTCAACAATGCCTTGTAAAACTTTCTAATTTGTATTTGAATGAGTTTTGTCTACATGCAGAACTCCAAAACAATTATTATTTACATGTAATATTTGGTTATACAGTTCAGTGGGAAACACTTTATTTACTTTCAAGGAAATTCTTTCGAAGTCTGTGGGCAGTAACACAATTAACGCACTTCTTTCCAAATTCTTTCACTGGTGAAGTATATTCTTCCCTCACTTTCACACCCCAGCAACCACTATACCTTAGCATTTCTGTTTAAATGCTACCAAATTCCAGTAATTCAACTGAGATTTGCCAAATGCCAGGATCCCCCACTGGGGTGCCAGAAATTAATATATGTTTGTTGCCTAAAGTCAACCAAATACTAGCCCAAAAGTAGCCCAATATTATGTTGCCTAATTAGCTCAAACGAACTCCACTTGAAGTGGAGTACTTGAAGAACTGGGACTGCAGGAGGGTTCAGTCCAACCAAATGAGTAGTGTTAATACTGATGAATAAAAGATTTCTACTAGCACAGCTGCATGATTTCAAACTTATATTTTAAATTTAGCTGGATTGGATTTTCTTTCAAAGAACATCATTAATTTGTCAAAACCACACCTCTGCATCACCGAGGTCTTTAATGCATTCAGTGAATTTACACAGGTTCGCAACTTTCTGGAACTGCAACTGAAAGGGAAAAGTACCATTTTGAATTGAAAATAAAACGTATTGCCTCTTAAAGACTAGCTTTGTGTATTTGGCCGACAGAAATGTTGTAACCATGCTGGTTCCCTACATATATATAAGTAACAAAAAGATAAATATGCGTCCGGTATGAAACAACATTAAACAACATTAAATTAACCATTTGCATTTCATCTTAATCTATATTTTAATATAAAAAACAAAATGGCAGACTAGTTCCAGTTTATCCCTAAAATATCCTTTTTCAGAAAAAAATGAAATGAAATGCCAACACTTTTTGCAGCCTATTCTCTCAAGCAATCCTGTAATTTCTGGCAAACTTTCAATAGAAAATAACCAAAAACGTGCAACTTGAGATTTTTTTAATATTTAGAATTCCCACTGCAATTTCAGCTGAATAAATAAAAAAGTTCTCAGAACTGAAACATTTATTCTAAAATTAAATGACGTGCCCAAGTGGAAAATGCTGAACTATTCATTATTACTACTAATCCAGATCCAAAGGTTGTACAAAAAGCTGACGCTTCTGACAGAAGTTCCCTGCAAATCCACAACACTATGCAACTAAAAAATACAGTCATGCAAAAAGCCAACTTGAAATAATCATCATGTAAAACTTAAGCAAGTGTTCTAATCAAAACTATTTATTGCACCAATCAAGGTCTTTAAAATGATAAAGGGATTCAATAGGGTAGTTACAGAGAAACTATTTCCTCTGGTGGGGATATCTAGAACAAGGAGGCACAATCTTAAAACCGCAGCTGGGTCATTTAGGAGTGAAATCAGAAAGCACTTTTTTACACAAAGGATAGTGGAAATCTGGAACTCTCTCCCCCAAAAGCCTCTGGTTTCTGGGTCAATTGAGATTTTTAAGACTGAGATGGATAGATGTTTGTTAGGTAAGGGTATCAAGGGATATAAAGAAAAGGTGGGTAAATGCAGTTGATGTACAGATTAGCCATGATCTAATTAAAAGGCAGAACAGGCTCGAAGGGCTGAATGGCCTACTACTGTCCCTATGTTCCCATGTGTGAAAATATGCCAAAGCAGTGCAACAAATGTAACTTTTGTGTCCATACTCTATTTTGTAAACACTCTGATTGTCCAATAAAATAATAGTTATCACAATAAATAATCCTCTCAAGTTGCAGCCCACTTTTGCTCTGATTTGTGCCTAAGCCTAGGTCAGGACACTAGGTTCTGTGATTTGGTACAAGGTATTGTATTTGTCTAGGGGACTCGAGGTATTCCCGAGTGCTCCCTGATCTTGAACTGGGCTCTTTGTGTCAAAGCTCCTACCGACTCCTAGTTTATATATCTGATGCAGGGTAAAGCCAACACCTACCAGCAGGAGATCTAGTGCATGTAAAGGAGCCACAGTGTTAAATACTCCATTACACCAACTACATATTACTATTGTCAATAGAGATGCCAACCTTTTAAGTATTGAAATTAGTGATGTAAATGCTCCAAATTTTGCCAGGGGTCAGGTGCCCAGGGGCAGAGCCAGTCCAGGGGGCAAACTTTAAGCATTTTTGGAGGCATAAGAATGGCTTACCTTGTTTGCACACCCTAAACCTTGTTTTGAAAACTATTAAATTAAAAGTTCTTTAAAAAATGTTGAATGTAAGAAATACACTCGGGAGAAAATAATATTGATTCAATTTAATTGTACACCAGTCTTTAAAAAAAAATTATACAAGCAACCTAGACTGTTCTTTTAGGTTAATAACTAATGTATATACAACCAGGCTTTGTGAGAGGTTTGTTGAGAAAATCATTTGAACTCAACCTGCAGCCAGATAATTTCTGCTTCATGTATTCGCTATCTAAAACTTTAATTCTAATTCCCTTCATCATCATTGCATTACCTAACATTAAAAGCAACCCATCCGTCAAAATTTAGCTGAATAAAATAAAAATGATCACTGGAGGTGGTAAATTCATCAATTATTACCTGGGCTCCAGGTACTACACAACCTACACCAGCAGCCCAGACAATAATGCAAAACTTAAGCTCGCCACTCAAGCCAAAATCAACACAGTCATCAATTGCTTAAACTCTCGTGATCTGAGACTTCTCCTCACCCCGCCTTGCACCCTGTTGCCAAGTTTATGCCCTTGTGTATGGGCCAACCAGTCCCCATAGCAACGGGGTGCACAATTGCAACGTGCAGATGGGATTCAACGTTCCAATTGTGAGTTTAGCAGCAGCACATTTAAGTGAGACCTGCAAAGAAATGCCACTTTCGGTTAATAAACTAGCCCAAAAATTAGGCACCTGCCCAAAGCAATTTTTCCCCACACAGCAAGAAAAAACCTAACCTAATTGTCTTGCCAAATCTGGCAACACTGACCCCCAACCTAATGCCATCAAATCCCAGGCTCATCCACTCCACACTACAAAACCCAGATTGCTTGTCCCTATATTACTAAAACCCAGGACCTCTCCCTTACCAGTGCTGCTAAACAATTAGGTACCGACTCCTATCTTGCTGTGTATCCTGGACTTTAAAAAAGGGAAGTAAAAATTGAGAGCATAGGTAAAGGTACATATAATAAAGAACACTGTTTTATACTTTTTCATGGAAAACTGCAAATTCAATCCCCAAAGTACTGGTAAAAATCCCAGAATACCATGTAATGAAATCACTCTTTGACTTATTTATTCACTAAATTGGTGTCTCTGATATACTACATGGCATACTATCCCTGTTGTTAAAAAACTCTGATTCACTTTGAGCAACACCATAGGAACGGAACAGGAGTAGGCCAGTTAGCCCCTTGAGCCTGTTCTGGCATTTAATGAGATCATGGCTGATCTGTGACCTAACTCCATATACCTGCCTTTGCCCCATGTCTCTTAATACCTTTGGTTAACAAAAATCTATCAATCTCAGATTTAAAATTAACAACTGACCTAGCATCAACTACCTTTTGTGGAAGAGAGTTCCAAACTTCCAGCACCCTTTGTGTGTAGAATTGTTTCCTAATTTCACTCCTGAAAGACCTGGCTCTTAATTTTTAGGCTATGTCCCTAGTCCTCATGCATATACTGAGAGAGGCCTAGATTTTTCAGCCCCCTTTAACTCAGGATCTGACTTGCACCTGCCATGGAGATGCATCCCTGACCCTGGCTAAAATTGTGGCATTGGTGTTTGGTGCCATTTAAATACAGGAAGCCATCTCCCAGACCTCTGCTGGAAAGTCCGTCCGAAACACGGGCAGAGTTTTGTTGCAGTAGCCTTTCCTTGGAGGCCTCCCGCAGCATAAGGGGTGCCAACAGTCTCTCGGCAGCTGGTAAAAGGGCAATTTAATTTTTTTCAGATCCTTCCTCTTGGGGCATATGCAAGACAATGCTCCAAGAGCAATTGGCTAGTCCCTGCAGTGGGAATTTTTTTTTAGGCCCACCTGAGTCAATCTTTGAATATTGAACATCTGGGCCTAAGCATTAAAATGATGCAAATATTGGAAAATATTGTACTGTTGAGCTCAGGATGAGGCAAGTCACTAAAGTGGGGAGGCACAGAAGAGCATATCCCCGAGCAATTTCTGTCCCCACCCACCACAGATCCAATGAAAAATCGGCCGGGGGGGGGGGGGGGGGTGGAAAATCTAGAGCGAGACAGAGAGAAATCTTCTGTGTAATGCATGTCCATCACACTTCAGGCATCATAATTAAAAGTGTGAAAAATATTTTAAAAGTTAGTCATTTCCTGCTGGTTTTCCTGATCTTCATAATCTGACTTCTCCCTAAGGGCAGAAGACATGAATTGACAAGCAACTGGAAATTTACAGAAACGTCCCTTGGAACTACCCTCTTGATGTGCCTTTTTAGACCACTTCCCTGCAGAGTAGTTGATCAATGTTCTTAAAGGGACCCAGCTTCAACTTGGCAACTAAATATTACAGCTGTACTCCATACTCCAAAATATCCTTGTGTAATACCACAATTTAGTATATTATAAAAAATAAAGTAAAAAATGTAAATAGAAATCCCCATTAGTTATTGTGAACAAGTAACCTACGCATAAATTCCAGGCTATTAGGATTTCAAACAATTGCTTTCTGGGCAGCAAATCTCGTTAATTTAGTACTGGATCTGTACCACTGTACAATAATCTTTCCTCATAACTATTCATGTCTGCACTAAGGTCTCTAATGAAGACTCAACAATGTAATGTCTCCTCTACAAGGATAACATTTGGAGAATTCTGAATTCAGTAACTGCCAAAACTGACGTTCCTTTACACTTACAATTCTTTCTTATACGTCATGGCATCACAGTTCTAGCAAATTCAGACGTGCACAGAAACTTGATGCTAGAAATTATTACAGAACTAATGCTGTATTTACCAGAAAAGTGAAATATGCAAAACAGATGGTGGCAAGTTCAGTCAGAACAAGAGGCCATCTCTCTGAGAATGATGCAATGGAACAATATGGGGTAAACTCAGGTTACCTCAGTTTAAGATTATGCAATGGACAAGCCTCAACTGACAGAGGGAATTAACAGTTCAAAGCACAATTACATGTTTAACAAAGCCTTTGTTGCAAGATTAAAGCAGCACCAGCAGAGTGGCTAAATGCTCTTAAACCAGCAATTTAAAAATAGATGTCATGTGAAAAAGTACCCCAAACAATCAAATTAGTGCTGCTTTTGTAGCCACAATAAATGTTCTAACTCCAAGTGAACATGTAAACTCTACTGGATCTAAATAGAAGGTAATACAGACAAACTATTAATTTTATAGGAAATGTCTTATATGGAAGACATGTTGGAAATCAGTGAGGTATGAAAACTAATCATGAAAGGCTGGTGGGTTTCAGAACTCACAAGCACAACAGACACAGCCAACCTGTTTTCTGGACTCGCTCAAACCCTGCTGGTTGCGTTTCAACTTGCTGTCTTTGGAAACTATGAACTGGCCTGTGCTGTCACGTGAAGCAGCCCAGTGAGGCTACTGAGAAAAATCACCAAGTCAGCTGAAATCTAGTCACTAAATAGGTTAGAAGTATAAATACTGCAGCTAGAAAGGTTTACAACACCGTGCCATTTGGAAGCTATTGAAATATATGTGGTATATACACTATGAAAACGTTTAGCTGTTTGGAGAGTTTTAGATGTAAAGCATTTCTTTTAAAACAGATAGTTTTCTTGTCTATATTTGTCAAAATGTGGGGGGTCTATTTATGGTGCACACTGAAATATCTACATGTGGTGTTCACTGGTAAGACTTTTTAAAACACTGTTTTTGCAGTAACGTTTACTACATGCTTTATTGAACAACAAGAACAACCTGCATTTATGTAGCACCTTTAACGTAGCATGAGAAATAAAACAGCGAATTAGAAGCACAAATTCAGCTCAAAGGATACAACATAGTAGCCATTGTAGAGACCTGGTTACAAGCTGGGCATGAATGGGAGCTTAATGTTCCAGGTTATAGGGTCTTTAAAAAGGATAAAGAAATAGGGAAGAGGAGTAACTTTTGTTAAAAGTTTTGCATGTTGTGCTTCCTCTATGAGCTGTTTTGGTCCAACAAGATTCCATCAATAAACAGATTTATTAGTCTCCTAATTTTGTAAGCCAATGGTTGTGCTTTGTGCCAACACTAACCAGATTTGGGACTTTGCACATTTATAGCTCATTAGAAGGAATGTAGAGTGCATTAAAATATTTTCTTTACATCCTGTCATGTGTTGACTTTTATTGTTCTCAGTATGTTCAGTTGCATATGGCCACATATTAATCTGCTATTAGGTTTCACTTCATTTTTCTGCAGTACACTTCAAGTGCTCATGTCTATTTTTCTCCATGTAAAATTGCCCCCCCACCATGTGAATGGTTGTTTGCCTTGCCAAATGGTAACAATGGCCCGGATGTTGCGGCGGGTAATGACGGCGAACTGTCATTACCCCTCTGAAACTGATGGTAACTTCAGGAAATAGTGCATGCGCAGCTAAACGCGGAAATCCTAAAGTTGTGGTCAGTCATTCACTGCTCCGCCACAGGCTGCACTGTGGACCTGCCCCCCTCATAGCCGGCAATCAGTGACACTGACGAAAACTTAAGCTTTTTCGCGTTAATATCGCTGTTAAACACCACATTAAATGTTGATCCTTGTTGGAATAGGTGTAACTGGGGTTTTACTGGCATATTGACTGCTAAACAACCGTTCTCACCCTGAAAAACTAATTTTATATTTGTGGAATGTCAAATTTCTCCATTATGATAAAAATTATTAGATTAAAAAAAATGTTTTTTTTAAAGTTTGTTCATGATATTTCAGCTTCTACCTGAACCTCGTTTGTATATCCCAATCTTTATTTCGCTCTCTAACATTTTTTAAAAGTGTAGATAATCAGTGCTTTTCATTTCCTGGTTTGCTGTCTGTGAGAATTCTTCAATGTGATTGGCTGCTTAGACAGTTCAATGACATCACTGCTGCTCTTCCCCTTTTGACAGCGCTACAATCAATTTCACGTCGAGGAAACTAAAGTTCTCGCCACAGGGATCGCGAGATTACGGGCCATGGTATTTAGTCAGAGTAATTCATGCTTATACAATGTGATGGTCCAACTGTCCCATAAAATAGTCTTGCTATTATCTCATCGACCTGAAACGTTAACTCTGTTTCTTCCTCCACAGATGCTGCCTAATCTGCTGAGTATTTCCAGCATTTTCTGTTTTTATTTCAGATTTCCAGCATCTGCAGTATTTTGATTTTGCTTACCATTATCTTGTCTGTATTCAGCCTTGTGTTTTCCCCCATCTGTTTCAGTTGTTCACTTTCTAAAATCAAGACTACTGAATGAAGAAACCATTTCTTTCTATGCATTGGTAATTCTGAATTAGAGGCACCTTGCAAATACTTAGTAGAATTCAGCAGAATAAGTGCTCAAATTCAGATTTTATTCTGTAACTGAAAGAATGTTAATGTCATCTTCTATTACTAGTGTGATCCAGGCACAAGTTTGTGTAGCTTTAATGTCTTATATAGTAGGTTACTATTGAGTTATTCAGTCTCATCAGCAACTAGTGACTATCCTTGTGGGGGAGAGGAACAAGTGGGGTCACTTTGGGATTGTGTTGACTCCAAGAGGACATGCTGGGAGACTGAAACTCAGTCAATGCTCTGTATAATCTGATAGCTGAGCCACGTATGTCTGCAGTACTCTAAGGCATTGTTGATGATTGACTTGTCTCATTAATAGCACCTGAAGTAATAGGCCCGGCAGTGGGCACTGGGATCTTTCCCATTCAGCTCCAGATAAACCTGCTCGTGTTTTTCTCTGCAAGCCCCAACTCATCTAATGCCACTCGCCTCAAAACCTTTACTATTCCTCTTCTTCAAACTTCAAAAACCCGTATAATTAATTTATGGACTACACTTGAACAAACTTTCATGGCAGAGAACTCCACATTCTAACAACTATCAGTGTAAAGAATTTTTCTATTCTGAACTGCATGAGTCACCTATCTGCCCATTCGTCTAGCCTATCTGTGTCCTTCGGTAGTTTTTACAAATCTTGTCACTATTTGCCATCCTTCCCATTTGGTGTCATCAGGAAATTTCAATACTGCTCTAGAATTCCCACGTCCAAACCATTTTTATATAGATTGACTAAGAATGGGCCTCTGTGAAACACCACGAGGGGAATTTTAAACCTTCCCATCAGGTGGGAACGGGGTGTGCTGTTTTAGCGCAGAAATGCGTAAGTCCCATCCATCGGCGAGTCCACTAGGTAAGACCTAACGGGATTTGTGGCAGATTCAGCTGGCTGTAGGATATAAACTGGTTGGGATCTGCAAGCACTCAGATCATTGGCATTGGCTGCTGAGATTTTTGTACTTGCAGTTACTTGTGACTTTCAATATTGCTTATTTCCAAGTCTCTTTTGTTCACTGACCCTGAAGCTGTCAAAGTTTATAATGGGTGCTGCTCTTGCTGCCTTATATTGGGTGCAGGTAGAGGAGGAGGAAGAGCAGTAATAACAGTTGCAGCGGAGGCCTCAGCATCCATCAGGAGCAGTAGGGTGGCTTCTAAGAATACAGCAGGTAAGAGCCTGCTCAAAGAATGCCTTACCCTCCCAACAGGGTATATAGGCTAAGGGTCACCTTTTTTGACATCTCTGAGGAGCAGTGCATGAGGGGGCTGTGCTTATCGAGGCAGGTTATTATTGGCCTCTGCGACCTCATGCATCAAGATCTGAAGACTGCTGTGTCTGAGGGTCATGCCCTGTGAAGGTGACCACCGCCCTGAATTTCTATGTGTGGATCGATCCGGGCTGCTATGGGGGACATTGGTTGCATCTCACTGTCTGCCAGAGAACCACTACACCTCACTCTCAACTGATGAAAACGAGAGCGCCTTGGGATTTGCAGCAATGGCTGGCTTCCCTAGCGTGCAGGGCGATATTGACTGCACTCATGTTGCTATCAGGGCACCGCAGGACCAGCTAGGAGCTTTAGTTAACCGCAAGGGGTTTTACTAGATCAATGTCCAGCTAGTATGTGATCACACTAAGAGAATCATGCAGGTCTGTGCCAGGTACCCAGGCAGCTGCTATGATTCATTCATCCTGCGGCAGTCGAATATTCCCCCACTCTTCCACCATGGCATATCCACATAAGATCCACACATATACATTTCTCAGTTGGAGTCACTCGATATCGGTCAAGCACAAAAATGTTTTGATTTTTTTTCCCTTCCCTACCCAGTGATGCGGAGGCATTCTTACTTCAACCCATGCCAAGATCAGCTAACTCTTCTACATGAGTGGCGCTATATTAATCCACATATCTATTGCAAATTATATCGTCGATGGGTATTACCCAAAAAGTTGCTCATTGATCTCAACTGTTTTTTTAATCATTTTTAAATGGTCTTAATTTACATAGCTCCTCTGTAACACAATGGGATGGTGCCAGCCAGGGGAAATCTCCATCATGCTTACTCCATAATCAATGATTATCGTCTTAGTAAAGACTGATCTGGGTTGATCACATTGTATTGGCTAATATTACAGAGGAAGAGGAGAAATAGACAGGGAACAATAACCTGAATTAGCATACACAGGAAGACTCTGTTTAAAGATTTGAAAATTATGACCATACAACATTTTAAGAATGTTCAAAATGGAATGACAGTATATGCAATTTACTCTTAGCAAACCATTTACATGAACAGCAGAGCACCATCTGTAATAGAATGAAAGACAGGAAGACTTGTATTTATATAGCACCTTTCACGGCCTCAGGATGTCCCAAAGCGCTTTAATAGAGAGGTTACATAATCAGCAAAAAAATTAGTTGGGGATGGGTGGGGCTTTCAATTATTTTTTACAAAATTATACACTTAAAAATGTGCCATGAAATAGGCTATAGGTAAGACTGAATTAGTCATACTATCAGGAAAAATCTGAAAATATGTCAAAGAATGGAAAATACCCCAAAAAGATGAACAGATTTTTGGAAAGTAAACATCTATTTACTCAGTCATGCCTGAAGTTCACAATTTTTGATCCAGACTAAACATGTGCTTTTCAGAACCCTAATCCATGAAAAGGAAATACTTGCAGTTATAAAGCAGTTTAACATGTCACTGAAACATCTCAACTGTTTGCAGTGCACGGACTATTGTTATGTAGGCACATATAAGCTATGTTACATTGATAAGAAATTTAGGTAAAAGTAAACTAGCAGCATGCGTCACTTTGAAGGATACAACACAGTGGCCTTAATGTAGAAGTAAATTTTGCTATCAGTTATGCGAATCTGACTGCTGCTTCACAGTAACACCTATTAAACTTATATCCTGAGTTTATGTCATTAACTACACCCCTCCCCCTCCACAACTTACCAAATTCAGAAATCTAATTCTCTGCACATACCTGTTTGAAAACAATCACTTATGATCTCCACAGATGACAGCAAACTTCTTTTCACAATTAGGCCAAACACAGCGATCCAGTGTTTCTTCATACATAGTAATATGTCTTCCAAGGACCAAGGAGGCTTCAGAAACAGTATCTAATATCAGGATCAGAAACAGATCACAGCAATTACATCATCCTTAATTTGACCTGTTACTATTTAACCATTCCAAGCACTTTGGTAATAGTTCAGGCATAACATTTTAAAAGTAGTACATTTTGGTTAATTTATTTATTTGGAAAATACTATAAATAAACACATTTATAATGTTTCACACAAAGGCTAATATTAGTTATAATCCTCGATATAAGACATTTGTCAGAATAGCTCTGATCAAAACATGGATATCTGGAATTCTGCAAAAGGATGATTCATTACCAGAAGGGTTAAATCATTCTGGGCTTAAAGTCAGAAAATATTTAGGGGCTGAAATGTATGTAGTTTCCACCGGTCTCCCACCGTAACTCTGGTGGAACCCCTGCAGAAATTCAGTCCTAAATGTTTATCTGAACAGTTGACTACTGAGATTCTCTCCCCATGTATTTCGAAAAAGGTAGAAGAGATTGAAGAAAATATGATGCAATTAAATATTTATTTTATTTCAACAAGCTCTACTGTGTCCATACTAACCAAATTAATTAATTATTCAGCATAAGAAAAAATATTTAAGCACTGCTGATAGTTTTGGCATACTGTGAAAAATATTTCTGACCTCTGATAGTCATACTGAGAAAAAAAGTGGTACATGAAATGGCTTGTATTTCAAAGGAACATAAAAAGCATATTATTTGTTTATTCACTGGTACTTTTTAAAGGATAGTCTTGAAACATTTCTTTATGAACAATTCATATAGACACGAGTTCAAATCCCACCACTGCAGCTGGGGAATTTAAAGTCAGTTAATTAAGTAAATAAATCTGGAATAAAAAGCTAGCATCAGTAATGGTGATCATGAAACTACCCAATTGTCATAAAAACCCATCTGGTTCACTAAATATCCTTTAGGGAAGGAAATCTGCCGTCCTTTCCGAGTCTGGCCTATCTGGGACTCCAGACCCACAGCAATGTGGTTGACTTTTAACTGCCCTCTGAAATGGCCTAGCAAGCCACTCAGTTGTATCAAAACCACGACGAAAAACGATAAGAAAAAAACGGACGGACCACCCGGCATTGACGCAGGCACTGGATTCGGACACAACAAAGGCACACCCAGCCCAGTCGACCCTGCATAGTCCTCCTCACTAACAGCTGGGGACTTCTGCCAAAATTGGGAGAGCTGTCCCACAGACTAGTCAAGCAACAGCCTGACATAGGCATACTCACAGAATCATATCTTTCAGCCAATGTCCCAGACTCCTCCATCACCATCCCTGGGTATGTCCTCTCCCACTGGCAGGACAGCAGAGGTGGCGGCACAGTGGTATACAGTCAGGAGGGAGTGGCCCTGGGAGTCCTCAACATTGACTCTCATGGCATCAGGTCAAACATGGGCAAGGAAACCTCCTGCTGATTACCACCTACCGCCCTCCCTCAGCTGATGAATCAGTACTCCTCCATGTTGAACACCACTTGGAAGAAGCACTGAGGGTAGAAAGTGCACAGAATGTACTCTGGGTAGGGGACTTCAATGTCCATCACCAAGAGTGGCTCGGTAGCACCACTACTGACAGAGACCTAAAGGACATAGCTGCCAGACTGGGCCTGCAGCAGGTGGAGAGAGAACCAACACGAGGGAAAAAACCTACTTGACCGCGTCCTCACCAATCTACCTGTCACAGATGCATCATGACAGTATTGGTAGGAGTGACCACCAGCAACAGTCCTTGTGGAGACGAATCCCGTCTTCACACTGAGGACACCCTCCATCGTGTTCTGTGGCACTGGCACCATGCTAAAAGGGATAGACTCAGAACCGATCTAGCAGCTCAAAACTGGGCATCCATGAGGCACTGTGGGCCATCAGCAGCAGCAGAATTGCATTCCACCACAACCTGTAAACTCATGACCCAGCATATCCCTCACTCTACCATTACCATCAAGTAAGGGGACCAACCCTGGTTCAATGAGGAGTGTTGAAGAGCATGCGAGGAGCAGCACCAGGCGTACCTAAAAATGAGGTGCCAACCTGGGGAAGCTGCAACACAGGACTACATGCATGCTAAACAGAGGACGCAACATGCTATAGACAGAGCTAAGCGATTCCACAACCAACCGATCAGATCAAAGCTCTGCAGTCCTACCACATCCAGTCGTGAATGGTGGTGGACCATTAAACAACTGACGGGAGGAGGATGCTCCATGAACATTCCCATCCTCAATGATGGCAGAGCCCAGCACATGAGTGCAAAAGACAAGGCTGAAGCGTTTGCAACCATCTTCAGCCAGAAGTGTCAAGTGGATGATCCATCTCGGCCTCCTCCTGAGGTCCCCACCATCACAGAAGCCAGCCTTCAGCCAATTCAATTCATTCCACGTGATATCAAGAAATGGCTGAGCACACTGTATACAGCAAAGGCTATGGGCCCCGACAACATCCCAGCTGTCGTGCTGAAGACTTGTGCGCCAGAACTAGCCGTGCCTCTAGCCAAGCTGTTCCAGTAGAGCTACAACACTGGCATCTACCCGACAACATAGAAAATTGCCCAGGTATGTCCTGTCCACGAAAAGGACAAATTCAAACCTGGCCAATTACTGCCCCATCCGTCTACTCTCAATCATCAGCAAAGTGATGGAAGGTGTCTGTCGACAGTGCTATCAAGCGGCACTTACTCACCAATAACCTGCTCACTGATGCTCAGTTTGGGTTCCGCCAGCACCACTCAGGCTCCAGACTTCATTGCAGCCTTGGTCCAAACATGGACAAAAGAGCTGAATTTCAGAGCTGAGGTGAGAGTGACTGCCCTTGACAAGGCAGCATTTGACCAAGTGTAGCATCAAGGAGCCCTAGTAAAACTGAAGTCAATGGGTATCGGGGGAAAACTCTCCACTGGCTGGAGTCATACCGAGCACGAAGGAAGATGGTTGTGGTTGTTGGAGGCCAATCATCTCAGCCCCAGGACATCACTGCAGGAGCTCCTCAGGGCAGTGTCCTAGGCCCAACCATCTTCAGCTGCTTCATCAATGACCTTAGCTCTATCCTAAGGTCAGAAGTGGGGATGTTCGCTGATGATTGCACAGTGATGATTCGCAATTCCTCAGATAATGAAGCAGTCCATGCCCGCATGCAGCAAGACCTGGACGACATTCAGGCTTGTCTGATAAGTGGCAAGTAACATTCGCGCCACACAAATGCGGCAATGACTCTCCAACAACAGAATGTCTAACCACCTCCCCATGACATTGAATGGCATCACCTTCGTCAAATCCCCCACCATCAACATCCTGAGGGTCACCATCAACCAGAAACTTAACTGGACCAGCCACATAAATACTGAAGCTACGAGAGCAGGTCAGATGCTGGGTATTCTGCGGCGAGTGACTCACCTCCTGACTCCCCAAAGCCTTTCCACTACCTACAAGGCACAAGTCAGGAGTGTGATGGAATACTGTCCACTTGCCTGGATGAGTGCAGCTCCATTAACACTTAAGAAGCTTGACACCATCCAGGACAAAGCAGCCCGTTTGATTGGCACCCTATCCACTACCTTAAACATTCACTCCCTTCACCACCAGCACACTGTGTCTGCAGTGTGTACCATCTACAATATGCACTGCAGCAACTCGCCAAGGCTTCTTCGACAGCACCACCAAAATCACACCCTCTAGAAGGACAAGGGCAGCAGGCGCATGGGAACACCACCAGCTCCAAGATTCCCTCCAAGTGACACACCATCCAGACTTGGAAATATATTGCCATTCGTTCATCGTCGCTGGACCAAAATCCTGGCACTCTCTACCTATCATCACTGTGGGAGTACCTTCACCACACGCACTGCAGCGGTTCAAGAAGGCGGTTCACCACCACCTTCTCATGGCAATTAAGATGGGCAATAAATGCTGGCTATGCCAGCGACGCCCACATCCCGTGAATGAATAAAAAAAATCAAATTTTTACCTCTGTCCAGAGATCATCATATACTGTTTTCATCTCTGTCTCTAAGATGGCTGACAGAGCACTGCCTAGTAATTTCTCTAGCTGAGTGATAATGCCAGTAACGTCCAAAGCTGACTCTTGTGCTGATAGATGCTGATTAACTGTTCCATTTGGCTCTTTTACATTGATCACTATAAGATACAAAAAAAAACAAAAATGTCACGTTCTAGTTTAACCAAACAGAACAAGCAAAGATAGGTAACGGATAATAAACCAGGGCACGAATAAACAGACAATTTCTGCCTGGAATAAGTTACTTACTGTTGTATTTATAGTTAGTAATGTAATTATTACATAGAACATTTAACAACACAAACACAGCACCTTTTAGAATGTAAAGTTAGTTAACCCTGTAAACATTGAGAACCAAGAATGTCACAATTTAGAAGTCACTAATACAAAATGGCTGCCTTGCTTGCCAACATAATAATAGTCACTGTACTTTAAAGCAATTCACTACATGAAGCACTTTCAGACATTTCGATGTGAGAAGGTAGAATATAAATGCAAGGAGTAGAGTAACAATTTGTAATCTTCTTCACTGCAGACCGGATACGTAGAATTTTTGACGAGATGAAATGTGGGAGATTATTTTTCATATGTTGTGTGATCACAAGTTCATAAGTGGAACTAATTTTCTCCTAAGCCAACTCACAAATCTATTTCTAATACTTTAGTGTAGTAAAATTTTTACAATTAGAAATGATAGTAACAGGTTCCATCAATGGAGGAGTTGAGAAGTGCACTGCCCAGTATGGAACTGAGCCACACAAACGAGGACAGTCCCAGATTTCATCCCTCATCTGTGCTGAGTGAGCTAATCTCAGCAGGAATGGCGGTAGTCACGCTTTAATTAGCTTCAGCACTAAGGAGGGAAAGGAAAATCAGCCAGGGTTTCCTACTCCCACCCTCTGATTACTTCCATAAATGCTTGCCTGTGGGCATTGGGTGAGGTCAACATCAGCCAGGGCTGCGATGCACCCTGCCTCCTGGTCAAATGGCCATCTAACACTCCGTTTAGGCTGAAAGATGAAGAATAGCCATTTGTAGGAGATACTGAGTTACAAGGTTTCTTTCACAAGAGTGGAAAGCCTCTCGCAAGAGCAAGTCGGTGATGTTGTTTCACGGGATGGAAAAAAACACCTGAATCTCACCATATTGTTTCTACTTGAATGCACAGCTCCTGGTCAAACCTAGAAACATTGCAAGCTGCTGCCACCAGCCACAATATTATTGTGCAACGGTGAATCACTGTTCCAGATATGAAAAAATGCTAACTGCGTGGGTAGTGGAATAACCAGTTACGCCCACACAATAAGCAAAGTTCTGTAAGGCTGCATATGTTCTTACTTAAGATTCAGCGCAAGCACACCTGATGGAAGGAAGCACTAAAGGGGAAAAAAAAAGAGTATTCTGAAAGTCACAGAGCAGTCTTGAAAAGAATATGTTTATACAGTACATTCTTCTCAGTCACCTTAAACTGTTAGCTATTTTTATAACTCCATTTGCTAAGATCAGGAGTAGAATGGTAGAGAGATTCTAATGGGTTAGGACAATGGCCAAAAGTAGAATTAAATATTTTCATATGCTTATATTGGTAATGAAATATACAGTGGTTCTACCACTGCCAAAAGCACAATACTTGGAAATTAATATTGTTGAACTCTGCAGGCTTCCTATATATACAGAGTCTTTCTAAAGTTCAATTGGATTTTTCAGTAATTTTCCAAGCCTGCTTTGACTACAAGACGCCCCTTCTTGCCTTAGCCAATATTTTCCATTGAATGTGTACTCATTGAAGTGTGGGGAAAAACCATACACTGAGCCAAAGAAAAAGGTTATGAAGGAAAGCCAAAGGCTTGGCCAAAGAAGTGGGTTTTAAAGAGGATCAAGAGTCAGAAGGTTTTGGGTTCAAGCTGTAATTTAAGCTGTCGGTATACCCAACATTTCTTCACATTATTCAGAGAGGAAAAAAAAGTAAATGAAAGCCTGAAGGGTGAAATCCAAATCTTGAAAGCAGAAAATTCCTAACATGTTTCTCAGGGATCTGGGAGATATATGCCCCTAGGAAATTCTGAATTTTTACATTCAAAATGATGCATTCTAGTTAATTTTAAGCAGTTTCATATTTCACAAATTATAGATTTTTAATCTACTTAAAAAGGAAAACTAAAGTGACATTTGAATTTTAAAACAGACAAACAAGATCACATCCCCAAAAGTCACCCAACCCCCTGCCCCACCATTCCAGTTCACTATGAAATTCCCAGCCTTCCATGATCACCTTATCCAACCCTTCCATGTTGCCATTGGCACTTTTCTCCCACCTCCACTCAGTTCAACCTGGTATTCTTCTGCCCTCCAACCCAGGTCATACTCTTCTTCCACCTCTCATTTAAGGTGGCATTATTCCCCCCACCGCCCCCCCCCCCCCCCCCCCCCATTCAAGTTGGCACTCTTCTCAACTATCTTCCCCAGTTCAGCAGGCACTCTTTGTCCTATCCAACTCCCATTTTTCATCTTGCCCCTCACCCTCCCATCAGTTAATGCAGGCACTCTCGTTCTCCACAAAGTCTTGTTAATGCTGGCATTCTTCTTCCTCCCTCATCCCCCTGCTCCCAAGCTTTTGTCCCCTTCTCACACTAATTCATGGTCAACCATTTTCTTCCCCCATTCATTGCCATCCACTTCATCCCTTCCCTCTCTCCTGTTCTCATACGAGTTCCTGCCTACGCTATACAAAGGTGGGGATCATTTCTATTAGCAGCAGCGCTGGGAAGTGGCACTGAGGTGAGAGGTGCTGGTCTATTAGTGGCTGCAGCATTCTGGAGTGGTGCTGAAGGGAGAGGCATCGATAGTAATGGCAGCAGCACTGGGGGGAGCAGAAATGAGAGCAAAAGCACGTGCCACTGTTTTCAGCGGCTGAAAAGTAAGCATATGCTCTCTCCTGAAGTTAAAAGTGGGTATACTGTAGGTACACTCCTGGTTTTCCCCAATGTAACTAAACTGGAAGGTGTTCTAAACCTGAAGAGTGTTATTTAACCCCAATCTTCTAATCCACATTGTTTTGCATTTTGCTAAACCCTTACATTTCATACCTTTCAACATTTTACAACCTCGCTATTTTGTAAACCATGATCACAAAGCAAGGAGCGCAGGTTCAAACTGGTGAGGGGAAAACTTGCGATTGATTTTAGGGCGAGTTTGTATACTCGTAGCGCTCAGCACTTTAAACAGATTTCCATGTAGTGAAGGCAAAAGTTATTCAATAGCCAAGTGGATGCTGTGATGGGGAACAATAGATTTTTCTTTCTGGGCGGATGAGCGATGTTGTGATCTTGTTGAGCTACTCATTCGATTCCACTAATTATGCAGTTTCAGCAGTGCAGCTCCTTTTAATCCATAAAACTATATTATGAAAAACCTTTACAGTGTTTGGCGTCAGTTGTAGTTGACACGCTCGGTTGGTGGCAGCTGTGTCACAACACCAGCCATCTCCCTCAAGTTATACTTTCAAAACTCGGGGCAATAAGTATAAGATAGTCACTAATAAATCCAATTGGGCATTCAGGAGACACCTCTTTACCCAAAGAGTGGTTAGAATGTGGAACCACTTACAAGGAGTAATTGAGGCGAATAGCACAGATGCATTTAAGGGGAAGCTAGATAAACACATGAGGGAGAAAGAAATAGAAGGTTTTGCTGATAGGCTGAGATAAAGAAGGGTGTGAGGTGGTTCAAGTGGAGCATAAACGCTGGCATAGACCAGTTGGGCCGAATGGCCTGTTGCTGTGCTGTAAATTCGGTGCTAACCTGTATACGTCACCTGCTAAGCAGGGCAGTCAATATCAGCTCCTTCATCAACTGGCTTTGAAGAAGCTCTGTGTTCTAAATGTTAATAGTGTTGATATTTACAAACAATATCTCCTATTACACTGAACATAGCTTTGGTATTTAGTTTAAAGACATATGGGAAAACCTAAGAAGTGGGGGGGGGGGGGGGGGGGGGTCCCGGTGGAGAGAAATCTAGAATGCTAAAGAGAAAAGACAAGGAAGCAGTGCAGGAAAGCGACTGGGGTAAGGATAACCAGATTGTGTCAGGAAGGGATAGAGCGTACAAACAAGGAGTGCACTAACAAATAGGGTCCAGGTAAGAAAAAATGGTAATAAGACAAATAGGGCCATAGTACAAAAAAATGTTAAGATGTCTAAAAATGTGAAAAAGACAAATCTAACGGCACTGTATCTGAATGCACAAAGCATTCATAATAAGGTAGACGAATTAACAGCGCAAATGGATGTAAACGGATACGATATAATTGTGATTACGGAGACATGGCTGCAGGGTGACCAAGTCTGCGAGCTGAATATCCAAGGATATTCGATATTTAGGAAGGACAGGCAAAAAGGAAAAGGAAGTGGGGTGGCGTTGTTAGTAAAGGATGAAATCAGAGCAATAGTGAGAAAGGATATTGGCTCAGAAAATCAAGATGTAGAATCAGTCTGGGTGGCGCTAAGAAGTACCAAGGGGCAGAAAACATTGGTGGGAGTTGTCTATAGGCCTCCAAACAGTAGTGGTAATGTAGGGGATGGCATCAAACAGGAAATTAGAGATGCATGTAACAAGGGTACTACAGTAATCATGGGTGACTTTAATCTACATATAGACTGGACAAACCAAATTAGCAATAATACTGTGGAGGATGAATTCCTGGAGTGTGTACGAGATGGTTTTTTAGACCAGTATGTTGAGGAGCCAACTAGGGAACAGGCTATCTTAGATTGGGTATTGTGCAATGAGAAGGGGTTAATTAATAATCTTGTTGTGCGGGGTCCTTTGGGGAAGAATGACCATAACATGATAGAATTCTTCATTAAGATGGAAAGTGAAGAATTATTCATTAAGATGGAAAGTGAAGAAGTCCAATCGAAACTATGGTCCTAAATCTAAACAAAGGAAACTACGAAGGTATGAGGAGTGAGTTGGCTATGATAGATTAGGGAGCTTCATTAAAAGGCATGATGGTGGATAGGCAATGGCTAACATTTAAGGAACGAATGCATGAATTGCAACAGTTATACATTCCTTTCTGGCACAAAAACACAAAAGGAAAAGCGGCCCAACCATGGCTAACAAAAGAAATTAAGGATAGTATTAGATCCAAAGAGGAGTCATATAAAGTTGCCAGAAAAAGTAGCAAGCCTGAGGAATGGGAGCAGTTTAGAGTTCAGCAAAAAAGGACCAAGAGATTGATTAAGAGGGGAAAAATAGAGTATGAGAGTAAACTTGCAAGGAACATAAAAGCGGACTGTAAAAACTTCTACAAGTATGTAAAAAGAAATAGTAGTAAGGTCCCTTACAGTCAGAAATGGGAGAATTTATAATGAGGAACAAGGAAATGGCAGAGCAATTAAACAAATACTTTGGTTCTGTCTTCACGGAAGAGGACACAAATAACTTCCCAGAAATGCTAGGGAATCAAGGGTCTAGTGAGAAGAAGGAATTAAAGGAAATTAGTATTAGTAAAAAAATAGTGCTGGAGAAATTAATGGGACTGAAAGCTGATAAATCCCCAGGGCCTGATAATCTGCATCCCAGAGTACTAAAAGAGGTAGCCATGGAAATAGTGGATGCATTGGTTGTCATCTTCCAATATTCTATAGATTATGGAACAGTTCCTGTAGAATGGAGGGTGGCAAATGTAACCCAACTATTTAAAAAGGAGGAGAGAGAAAACAGGGAACTACAGACCGGTTAGCCTAACATCAGCAGTAGGGAAAATGCTAGAGTCTATTATAAAGGATGTGATAACAGGACACTTAGAAAATATCAATGAGATTAGACAAAGTCAACATGGATTTATGAAAGGGAAATCGTGTTTGACAAACCTACTGGAGTTTTTTGAGGCTGTAACTGGTAGAATAGATAAGGGAGAACCAGCGGATGTGGTGTATTTGGATTTTCAGAAGGCCTTTGATAAAGTCCCACATAAGAGGTTAGTGTGCAAAATTAAAGCACATGGGATTGGGGGTAATATACTGGAATGGATTGAAAATTAGTTAACAGACAGGAAACAGAGAGCAGGGATAAATGGGTCATTTTAGGGGTGGCAGGCGGTGACTAGTGGGGTACCGCAGGGATCAGTGCTTGGGCCCCAGGTATTCACAATGATTTGGATGAGGGAACCAAATGTAATATTTCCAAGCTTGCTGACGACACGAAACTAGGTGGGATTGAGAGTTGTGAGGAGGGTGCAAAGAGGCTTCAAGGTGATTTAGACAAGTTGAGTGAGTGGGCAAATACATGGCCGATGCAGTATAACGTGGATAAATGTGAAGTTATCCACTTCGGTAGGAAAAACAGAAAGGTAGAGTATTATTTAAATGGTGATAGATTGGGAAATGTTGATGTACAAAGGAACCTGGGTGTCCTTGCACACCAGTCACTGAAAGCAAACATGCAGGTGCAGCAAGCAGTTAGGAAGGCAAATGGTATGTGGGCCTTCATTGCAAGAGGATTTGAGTACAGGAGCAAGGATGTCTTACTACAGTTATACAGGGCCTTGGTGAGACCACACCTGGAGTACTGTGTGCAGTTTTGGTCTCCTTACCTAAGAAAGGATATACTTGCCATAGAGGGAGTGCAGCGAAGGTTCACCAGACTGATTCCTGGGATGGCAGGACTGTCATATGAGGAGAGATTGGGTCGACTAGGCTTGTATTCACTAGAGTTTAGAAGAATGAGAGGGGCTCTCATTGAAACGTATAAAATTCTGACAGGGCTAGACAGACTGGATGCAGGGAGGATGTTTCCCCTGGCTGGGGGGTCTAGAACGAGGGGTCACAGTCTCAGGATACGGGGTACGACATTTAGGACTGAGACGAGGAGAAATTTCTTCACTCAGAGGGTGGTGAACCTGTGGAATTCTCTGCCACAGAAGGCTGCGGAGGCCAAGTCACTGAATATATTTAAGAAGGAGATAGATAGATTTCGAGACACAAAAGGCTTCAAGGGGTATGGGGAGAGAGCGGGAATATGGTATTGAGATAGAGGATCAGCCATGATCATATTAGAAACATAGAAAAATAGGTGCAGGAGTAGGCCATCTGGCCCTTTGAGCCTGCTCTGCCATTCAATATGATCACGACTGATTTTGAATGGCGGAGCAGGCTCGAAGGGCCGAATGGCCTACTCCTGCTCTTATTTTTCTATGTTTCTATATGAGATTACAATAATTTATCGCCCTGTTTGTTTAATCAAGCACATGTTGTGGAATGCATTAACAGCTGGTTACTTTGTCAATAAGCATTGGGTTCACTAAAACTTTAAACATACTAGGAGCAATGTTCCCACTAATTTTTTTTGGACCGCGCAGCCCCTTTAAGAGGCATGCATGGTTTTTGCATTTAAAAGCCAGTGAGCCAGCTGTGTGGAAGGTCCAGACAGGTGCACGGCTACACAGCTTAAAGGGAACATTGACTAGGAGGCAGAATGTTGTGATTTGAAATGGAAAAAATTAGTTTGAGCTGTACTTTTAATACTTAGGCTCTGCTCTAAGAGATACAATTGCCCGGATTTTGCGCTAAGATTAATGGTAAGGCTATCAGCGTTCACCGTTATTATGGAGTAAATCGGACAGTGTCTGCACGTGCACAATTAAACACGGAAATCAGGAAGTTGCTGTCAAGAGTTGCCCTGCTCCTCCAAATGCTTCACTCTAACAATGGCCCATATTTTCCGATCCGTAGGGACATCGGAAATGCCGGTTTCAGGCATGCGAAGCGCACGCGCTGAAAACCGGCATTTCCGATCTGTCAAGAATCCTCTTGACAGATCCTCCGCCTGCCCTAGAGAAGGGCCTCCGCGGGTGGAGAGTTCCGTTTTCTGCAGAACCTCCGCTCGCAGAAATCACTTAAAAATCTTACGTCTGGTAAAAGCAGGCGTAAGGCCTGCTTTTACCAGCATAAGAGTTTAAAAAAGTTTTAAAAATATTTTTTTCCCCCCACTCATTTATAATTTAAAAATACTTTAAAAAAGGTAAGTTTATTTGTAGCCCCGTAAAAATCTAATTATTTTTTTCAAAAAATTACATTTTTGTTTAAAATATTTAATTTAATGTCATTTTAATTCATTTAAAAATGTGATGGTTTTTAAAAAATTTATTTAATGTTTTAGTGTCTTTTTTCAGTGATCCCCATTCATATATTTGACAGGTCTATCTGTCAAAAGTATGAAGGGGGATTCCCTTCTCCCATTGGCTCGCCTGGCCCACGTGATCCCAGGGACGCTTGCGAACCTGGGATGTGGGCCCTGCGCATTTCGACTGTGGAGAGGCCCAGGATCGGAAATGGCCGCACCTCGGAAGCCCTCAGGTAAGGGCGTAGATTTTTTCCCGATGGGAGGCCTCCTATCGGAAATTATGGGCCAGTATCTCGCCGAGAAACTCAACATTCAAACACATGAAGGGTGTGAAGTTGCAGTACTTACCCGCTAGATACCCACTAAACATGCCAGAAAAAGTTAGTTTGTCCATTCAAGTGTAAGTGAATTTTTAACAGCGTGATAAGTCTTTATTACTGCCAAACAACCTGTCTGGCACTGAAAATTTACTTTTACAATTGTGCAATCTCATTTTTTCAGATTTTAATTATTGTTAGAGATTATAAAAAAGTTAAAAATTAAAATAACTTTAGTACTTTTCCTTTGTGTCTCTTTTATCTCTATCTCTTAATCCCATCTTTCTTTCCCACTTTTTATTTCGCTTTCTGTACATGATTTGGCATTGAATTAAATATTCTAACTTGCACTTCCTGGTTTAGACTGCGTGCCTCAGTTCGGATTTTTCAGTCTGATTGGCTGAAGAGACACGCTGTTGCTTGCCTTGTTCACACAGGTCTCAGATCCCCTGTAGAGGGCGCCGCACTGTAACGGACTCCCGATGACTGTATGTTGCTGTGCAAAAGCCCACGCAAAATCTGTGGGCAGCTGCAAGCGTAATGAATGGCGAGCACCGTTCGTTCGCCGCTGACCGCAAAATCTGGGTCAATGTTGAAAATACCAGCACTTTTAAATAAAAAAGTCGCCTGTTATGCTAGCTGCTACTTAACACAAGAGAGACACGAGTAGGTGTTAAGTGCCAACTATTACTGTTAACAGCTAAGTAATTTTGAAAAGCAGTGTTTTATGCAGTGTTTTAAAAATACTGATTACACTGAAATGCCCCTCAACCTGGACAAACTTGCCATAGAATTCTCATATGGTAGAATTTGGTCGGGCTTGTCACAGAAATTGGCTTTGAACTGTCTTAAGCTCCTGTAATATTGCAGTGTGATTTCAATTCATTAGGATCTTAAGTGTTTGGGGAAGTTTCAACCCAGATCCTAATGGAAACAGGCCAATCGAACAAAACTCTGCATGAATCATCAATCTCACTCAGAGAGGGCACAAGAACAGCTGGTGTGAAAATTTAAAAACCAACTCAAATTTAGTTGGGAGCGCTCTTCTAGCCTTGTGGTCAAGGCAGAGTAGAGGGTGCTTTAATTTTCATCTTATTTGTGCTGTACCTTAGACGGGGGTACTTGATCTTAACACTGGATCCCAAATTGGAAATGTATTCCATTCCCCAAGTACCAACAAGAGTTGAACAAAAGGCACATTTTTAACAAAACAAGAAAATCTTGAAGGGAAAGAATAGGCGGTTCTGAAGAAATACTTTGTACAGAAGAAATGGGTATGGTTATAAGCGATGGAAGTCACAACCTATTGATATTAAATTCAGAGCTTTTACTGAGAAACAGATAAATATTTGGAAAAATAAAAACATAAAAGGGTATTGGGAAGGGCGGGGGAATGGGACTAATGGACAGGTCCTTCAGAGAGTTGACAAATAGCCTCTTTCTATAAGAATCTATGAGTAGGTTCATCACATTTAAAATAAGCTAGGCTACCAGACCCCAACCAATGCCCACTTCAGCATGTCACTAGGTGACAGATTCCTTTCAGGCAAGAAAAAACTGTCCACATTTCCATACGTCTTCTGCCTGATAGGTCAGTCTGATCAGCACTGAGCAGAATAGTGGAACTGAACTTGTAACCCTCTTAACTCCTTGGCACCGAGTGTTATGAATCACTACATTACCAACATGCTGCTTGACTTCTAATTCTGCACAGAGTGGGTATATGTGCTGCATGGTAAATCAGGAAGGACATCCCAATGGTCTATGCAACTCCTGAATGTGGACCTAAATGGATGAGCAAGCTGGATGTGCTATACCTTAAAATCTCACAGCACTACTTACAACTTAACGAGTACAAGTTTTAGGAAAACAATTATTGGCCCAAAAATTTGTGTTGCTACGCGAGAGTACGCACTGTGTACTCTCGCGTATTCTGTCTCCAATTGCCGGTTTTCTGCATGCACTGCGCATGCGCTGAAAACCGGCACTTGGTGAATGCAAAAGGGGGCGGTGCCTAGGTGAACCGCGTGCGCGCTACAGGCTGCGCGCACGCAGTGCACTTAGTGCTTTGAACGCGCAGGTAAGTATGGAAGATTTTACACATAAAGAAAGGAGGTGCAAGACCCTCTTTTAACAAGGTAAGTAGTTAATTAAGTATTATTTTGAATTTTTTTTAACAGGTATATCTTTTTTAGAGACTTTAAAGACAGGTAAGTTTATTTTTATAACTTTTTAAAAGATTTTAAATTTTTTCAAAAATTTAATTTTTTGTTTAAAATGGTTAATTTATTTAACTACTTATTTTATTAATGTGATGGTTTTTTAAAAAAATTTAATTGAGGTTTAGCTGTTCTTTTGGGGGGGTATAGTATTCATAGCTTTCACAGCACTTATGTGAAAGCTATGAATGAAAGATGGTGTGCTGCCATTGGCTCTAACTGAGTCACGTGATCCCACAGCTCGCACGAATTAACTGCGCCTGTGGGATACGGAAGCACTGCCCAGCTGCTGTCCAGAACATCAAGTTCGTGCGAGCTGGGACTGAAAAAGCCAGCGCGCAGTGAGAGATCGCGGGGAAGCCTTACCCTCGCACGAAGGCTCCCTCACGAATTTTTGGGCCAATATGTAGTAAAGCACTTAAGCAAATTATAATATTCAAACAAAACACTTGCAGACAACGTCCTAACAGTAGAATATTAAACAGCAAGTCATCCCAGTTATAAATGTAAATAAGTAACAAAGTTGCATAGTTACAATTATACAGTTTGTGTCTATCTGAACTCTGAGGCTATTCTTCTACGGAGGTGATAAGGAAACAGCATCTACATTGCCTTGTTGCAGCTTTTTCTGGCAAGCACACAGTACTTCATACACTGACAGCTAGAATATTCTAGATCTTTCAAGTTTGTTGAGATCTAATTTGCATTTGGACTGTGTTGATATAATAGGTTTTTAGGTCATGCGATGGCAAGAGCATGAGAATACAAACATTACTGGGGAAATAAAAACAGCTATGTTTTAAATGTACAGCAGTTCAAACAGCATCTGAAAGAGAAAGGTTAATGCTTCAGGTGAGATTTTTCATTAGAACTGGACAGAGTTCCTGGAGTTCTGATTAAGGATCCAATTCTAAATGTTAATTTCCTTTCCTTTCAAATGCTGTGCATTCAAAGAGTTTTCTGCTTTTTCTAAATTTTGGATTCCCAGCTGCTCTTATTTTCATCATATTCCAAGATCTTCTCAGAGGAATAAAAATGGACACCAAAATATAAGTGGGGGAGTTGGGAGAGGCGTAATCAAAAAGTAGGTTTTGAGAAGATGTTTAAAGGCGGAGAGAGAGGAACTGAGGCAGGCAGTTTAGGAAGGGAGTTCCAGAGAATAGGGCTGAGAGAATTGATACCTCTCTGATATTTCAGGGATGATGAAATAGAAGGGGGTGCACAAGATGCCAGGGTTAGAAGATCAAAGGACTCAGGATGAGGCATAAGGGTGGAAGAGGTCAGAGAAGGGGTGAAGTCATGGATGCATCTGTAGATGAAAACAAGGACGTTGAAATCAAAATGTTGGGATTTAGTAAGCCAATGAAGTTCAACAAGGACTGGAGTGATGGGCAGTACAGGCGGTGCAATTTTGTTGAGATTGGAATTTATGGAAGGTGGCGTTTAAGAGAACCATGAGGAACGCATGAAGAGAAACTAAGTTTATCCCTGATTACGCACTTAACAGAACAATTTTAAGTGAAACATAATATACTGACTAACCTGATTGACGTTGTTTGAAGGTACTAAGATCCTGAGTATTTACGTCATCACTGATGGATTTCAAGTTGCTTAATTCAGTCAAGAGATCAACTTTCCTTACAGCCTTGACACTGCTCACCAGGGCTTTGCTGCAAAGGTTTTTATCATCACTGCAGGAGATAAACTTACATGTTAATAAAAGGCATTGTTTCACACAGACACACATTATCATACAACATTTTGAGTTAGTTTCAAATAAATGATTAAATAATGAACATATTTTTACCATTAAAATACATAGCTGAATGAGCCAAATAAAACCTTTAGTGATTATATAATTGATCTGCAATAATACATAGGTATTTCATATGAAGGAATTCTAAAAAGATAAAGCTCCCCCAGGTACCTCAGATTGTAAATGCATGTATAACTCAGCCATACAGACCGAAAAGCCAGATTGCATTCCCCAGTCTGTGCTGAGTTAACTGATCTCAGCTGGGTTGGGCAGCAGAAAAATGGCTACAATTCTGCTTGTGATTACCATTACTGATCCACCTGGAAAGTATACTTGTGGATGACGGGTAAGAATAGGGCTGGGCTTGGCTTCGATACCCTCAAGGGTCAATTGGTATACTGACACTTACTGGTTTTATTATTCATTCACAGGATGTGGGCGATTATTGCCCTTGAGAAGGTGGTGGTGAGCCGCCATTTCAGAGGGCAGTTAAGAGTCAACCACATTGCTGTGGGTCTGGAATTACATATAGGCCAGACCAGGTAAGGATGACAGATTTTCTTCCCTTTCACATTAGTGAAGCAGATGGGTTTCTTGGTGACTGTCTTATATTGATGGCCTCTAGTTTTGCTCTACCCCACAAGTGGAAACACCATCTCTGTATCCACTCTACCAAAACCTTTCATAATTTTATAGATCTCTATTCGGTCACCCCTCAGCCTTCTCTTTTCAAGAGAAAAGAAAGTCAGCCTATTCATCCTTTCCCGATAGGTATAAACTTGCATTTCTGGTATCATCCGTGTAAATCTTTTTCCACCCTTTCCAGTGCCTCTACATCTTTTATAAAATATGCCGACCAGAATTGCACACAGTACACCAAGTGTGGTCTAACCAAGGTTCGATACAAGTTTAGCTTAATTTCTCTACTTTTCAATTCTATCCCTCTAGAAACAAACCCTAGTGCTTGGTTTGCTTATTTTATGGCCTTATTAACCTGTGTCGCTACTTTTAGTGATTTGTGTATTTGTACTGCCAGATCCCATTGCTCTTCTACCCCATTTAGATTCTTATTTTCCAGCGGGAATGGTAGCATAGTGGTTATGTTACTGGACCAGTAATCCAGAGGCCTGGACTAATGATCCGGGAGGCCTGGACTAATGATATGAGTTCAAATCCCACCATCAAGCCAGGGGAGCAACCCTGGTTCAACAGGGAGTGTGGAAGAGCATGCAAGGAGCAGCACCACCAGGCGTACCTAAAATTGCGGTGCCAGCCTGGGGAAGCTGCAACACAGGACTACATGCATGCTTAAAAAGCGGAAGCAGCATGCTATATAGACAGAGCTAAGCGATCCCACAATCAATGGATCAGATCAAAGCTCTGCAGTCCTGTCACATCCAGTCGTGAATGGTGGTGGACCATGAAACAACTAACGGAAGGGGGAGGCTCCATGAATGTCCCCATCCTCAATGATGGTGGAGCCAGCACATGAGTGCAAAAGACAAAGCTGAAGCATTTGCAACCATCTTCAGCCAGATGTGCCGAGTGGATGATCCATATCGGCCTCCTCCTGAGGTCCCAACCATCACAGAAGCCAGTCTTCAGCCAATTCGATTCACTCCACGTGATATCAAGAAACAGCTGAGCGCACTGGATACAGTAAAGGCTGCGGGCCCTGACAACACCCCTGCTATCATGCTGAAGACTTGTGCTCCAGAACTAGCCGTGCCCTCTAGCCAAGCTGTTCCAGTACAGCTACAACACTGGCTTCTATCCGAATCAATCGCTTCGTATTCTCCCTCGTCATGCTCTCCCCTGTTGTCCATGTACTTAGTGTATGCCTCTTTCCTTACCCTCAATTTTTCCCTGATGTCTTTATTCATCCATGGTATCTCATTAGTGTTTAGTTTGTTCTTGCCTTTTAGCGACATATATTTTTCCTGAACTCTGTTGAATACCGTTTTAAATGTTTCCCATTGCTGTTCTACATCATTGTTTGCCAATATTGTTGTCCATTATATTTTCCAAAGTTCTATTCTCAGCCCCTCAAAATTGGCTTTTCTCCAATCTATTACCGTGGTCTTCGTCATACTTATGTCCGTATGCTATCCCTATTTGTGTGATTGATCCTTTATTATCTTTTATCTATATCCACATGGATTCTATTTCTGACTTACTAATAGCTGCGTCACTTTTTTCTACTGCCATTACGTTCTCTCTAATAAGTACAGCTGCTCCACCTCCTCTTTTTCCCTGTCTATCTTTTCTAAATATGTTGTACCCTGCAATGTTTAATTCCCAGTCCTGATTTTTCTGTAGCCATGTCTCAGTAATCCCTACTATATCTGGTTCTTCGTAACATATTATTGCCTCCAGTTCCCCTGTTTTGTTACAGACAGTGTGCGCATTGCTGTTTATATTCATCAACTTGTTGAAAATATAGTATGTTTTATATTTCTGGTATATTACATGTGCCTTTTTTAAAACATAGGCTTTGTAGACAAATGCACACTTTTAGAATCAGATAATGTAATTAACCAAAAAGGATTAAGCACATTTTGCAGTCAGGAACAGTTTAAGTAGAACTTTACTGGAAGATATCACCATGGTTCAGAGAACCACATTGGGCTAGAATTTGATGGCAAAATAACAGGGATTTAAATGTGCACGCCGTTATTAATGTGTAGATAACCTAGCAATTTGTGGTGAGGTGGCGATACGCCATAAGTTGCAAATCGCCAAAAACTGCTGGACAATTTGCGCCATTAGCATCATGAAAACAGGAGCTTGTCGTCAACCTCCCCTTGAGTTTCAAGAAATTGCTACATTTGCGCTGTTAAAATGAATTAAACTCGCCAAGAAAGTTAGGGCTGGTACTTAACGATGCAAGGACCCTTTTGATGATGAGATTTATGTTCCTGCAATGCCACTCAACTTCTCCAGCTCAGAAAGGGAACAATTAAAACTGTGGAGTCTCATTCCTGCAGGTAGTAAATTGTTCTTAGTGATTTAAAAAAAATAATTGTTCTCTTATTTTTCCTTTCTGTCTCTTTTTTTCCCTCTTAATCCAATCTTTCTTTCCTTCTCTTTCTGTACTGGGGCTCAGATCTGCAGCTGTATTACTTGGGTAAGAGAGCATAGGAGGGAAGGAGAGAGGAAGGGAGAAGAGTAATTGCTTGAAGAAAGTCATTCAACATATTTAAAAGTTTAAAATATTTTACAATAAAAAAACCTAAAATTTAAGTAATTAATGTAATGCAACTTCCTAATTTGCTTTGACTGTGATAAAATCAACAGCAGGATTTTAGAAACAAGTGAAAGTAGTGCTTTTGAAGAGTCAACGGTAAATAATCCTCCTCCTGTCCAAGAGGTGGCTTCTGCATTGTGGAAGTTATTTTACTGTCTGGTGTCAAGCCAGCGGCATCAATGTGTACGCTTTGCCGGAGGCTGATGAGAACTGGGAGGAGCAGCAGCCTACAATGGGCTGGCGGCTGAGCCAATATCACTAAGGAGTAGACGGGCAAGGCAGAGCAGCTCACCAGCAAGGGCAACGGCATCAGCGTGCACAGGGTGGGAGTTTAGAGGAGAACCAGTTAAGAACAGGCCAGTGGCTAAGAGCCAGCAGAACTAAGTGGAAGTGAAAAGAGAGGTAAGCAAGAGCTAATCAGGACTGCTAGCTCAGTGACTGGCAGTGGGAAGCAGAGTCACGGATCCGGCAGAGAACAGGCTTGGCAGGCAGCTCAGATAACACCTTTATTTATTTTAAAAAATTAAATTCAAATTTAAATTGAGATGCCAATGAATGGGATAAAAAGCAATGGTCATGGGGAGGGGGAGCAAGAAGGCATGATGGCCGCCAAAATGATCTATTTTTTAATGATTATTTGTATTATAAAATTAAAATGTTGAAATTAGTATTTATTTTTTAAAAATTGAACTTTAAAAATACTGAAGAAATACATTAATACTTAACTTCTGCAAGGACAAACAAATCCAACATGGTTTCAGAGCTGAGAGAAAGTTGAGAAATTTCCTCCACAGTGCTTACCAGTGGCCAGATTGTTTAATTACAGTGTGCCTAGTTTACACAGGCAAAACCCATTATAAATGATAAAAGTTGACATAAAAAGTCACAGAAAGTCAGGTTCTGTAGCAAGGAAGTGTGTGCAGATGTAAGTTTTTAATAACAAATAAATAATAAAAGATATAGTTTGGTTTACAGTGGAAAGCTTGTTGTGGATATCCAAACTGAAAAGTGCATTTTAGGGAGCACTCACTCACAGAGGGCTTGAAAAAGTTTCAGGAAGAAAAAAAAAGATGATTTCCCCTACTGTGTAACCTATACCTAGCAGATGCCACTTCTCTAGGAACTTGAAGGATCAAGGAAGGGGGTGAAGCAAGTCAAGTAAGCAGCACTCATGGGTGCGAAATTGGGCTCGGTAGCGCCCGTTGTTTGGGCGCTACGGGTGCTGTTCGGGGACTAAAATGGCGTCCGATGCCTAAAATGGCGTCCGATGCCCGCACGCGTACACTTCTGCCAAGAATCGCGCCGAGCGCCATCTTGGTACATACATTAACACACGCGCAGCTAACATCGGCCGGAAGTATGCAGAGCAAGTAGATCATGATGTCAATCAGCGTGCAACACTGATTTGACGCCAACGGTGCCATTTTTGAGCTCAACGCTCCAGCCAACTCCATCTCTTAACCTCACACAGCTGAGCACACGTTAAGCAGCAGGAAGGACCTTCCACACCTGTGCTATTTAAAGGGATCATCAACTACTTACAGGTTAGTTGCTGGTTGAATTCTTCTGGCTATTGCTACGATTGTACAAGTGCTTGGTGCTTTCCATAGTTCTTTTAAGGTTGCAAAAGTGGAGTGCTGAAGAACTTTTTCCTGACTTCCAGGCTTCTGCACAAACCAGTCCAGTAGTAGGCATTCCACTTGGAATGCAGCGTGACTGGGAGAATGAGCAGAGGCAACGGAGAGCAGGACAAGCTGCTGGAAGAGGGAGGAGGAGGAGGAGGAGGGGGAGAAGGGCTCTCAGCAGGAGTTCATATCCGCACAGGGTGTTCATGGAGCAATTCTCCTACCTGAACCTCAGCGAGGAACAATGTGTGAGACATCTGCACTTCAATAAGGTCATCTGCACTAAAATCTGCCTTCCTGCTGCAGCCACAACTGCAACCTCAGAGCAGGGCAAGGACCGTATTGCCAGTGGCTGTGAAGGTGACCGTGGCGATGAACTTTTAAGCATCTGGATCCTTCCAGGCTGGAGCTGGAGATATTTGCAACTACTCGCAGTTTGCCATCCACTGTTGTGTAAGGGAAGTCACCGAGGCTCTCTATTCAAAGAGAGCTGACTACATTTCATTCTCTCTTGCCACCAGGCAGATCGAGCACGCAGCTTTGCTAGGATTGCAGGCTTCCCCATGGTGCAGGGTGCCATTGACTGTACGCACATAGTTTGTGGGCGCCGCATGACAACCCGGCCATATACCAAAACGGAAAGGGATTCCACTCCCTCAATGTCCAGCTGGTGTGCGACCTTAGGCAGCGAATCATGCAGGTCAATGCCTGGTATCCTGGCAGCAGTCATGATGCCCTCATTCTGTGGCAGTCCACTGTGCCATCTGCACTTGAGTCACCACGGCAAACCAAAGGGTGGTTACTGGATGACAAGGGCTATCCGCTGATGACATGCTTTATGGCTTTGGTGCGCAACCCACGCAGTACGCATACATTGAAAGTGATGCTGCCACACGAAATGTGATAAGAGCATACCATTGGCGTGCTGAAACAATGCTTCCGATGCCTGGACTGCTCTGGAGGAGCCTTGCAGTACTCGGCAGTGCGAGTGTCAAGATTTGTGGTGGTCTGCAGCATGCTGCACAACCTCACCATCATGAGGAGACAGTCTTTGCCACCAGCTAAATGGAGAGCAGCCGAGGAGCAGGAGCAGGAGGAAGAGGAAGAGGAAGAGGAAGAGGAAGAGGAAGAGGAAGGGAGGAGGCAACCTCGACAGCCCCTTTCTGCCTGGGCTGTCCGTGAAGAACTAATTCGAGTGCGATACCAGTAATTGCACCCCAAATTCCCCATCAGTCCCACACCTTAGCTTCCCTCTGTCACTGACCATCACTGCATCTGCTTGGCCACAATGCAAAATTAAAAGCCACCACAAAATAAATATTTCAAACCAAATTTATAAATGAAATCATGCCATACTAAAGTAAACTAATCACCCTTGTGCATTCCCTTAGTGCCTGTCCTGTCCTCGTGCTCCTACGCAGTGCTACCCCAATAGCTGCAGCCTGGCTGCTGACTTTCAGTGGAGGAGACTGCAGATGGCCTTGGAGGATGACCTCGAGTAGCTCTGGGCCTAGAAGGTGACGTAAGAAAACTACTAGGCACTTGGTCTAAGCGTTAAACAAAGCTTTAATCAACTGTTTTTCAACATGGAGATCTAGTTGTGTCCTTCACTAGTTCCTGTTAAGGAATGTCCTGAGCAAGCTGGGCCCATGCCCGAGTATTTATACTCTCCCTGTACAGCGCCACCAGCAGGCCGCCCAGTTTTACTTCATAAATCATTTCCACATGAATGACAAGATTCATGTCAGAAGGCATGGGCAGCAACAGGGCAGGCTGGCTGGCTGACAGGCAACAGTAAGGGCACTGATGGAGTGGCAGGGGTGGGATGACAAATGCAGTCTTCCTGAGAGAGGAGAGCAGGTTCGTGCTCCATTGAACCACTGCCACTCCCCCGGGGCAGCGCCTCAGCAATCCTAGTAATCTGTTGGAGAACAGATTACTGGACTGCTGTGACACCCTTTGAAGACTGTAATCCATAGCCATGATGGCAGCAGTCTGAGCTTCCACTACAGCACTCAAGAGATTGGGTGGCTGCTGCTTGTGCTGCAATGGAAGTTGCGACATCAGCCATCAGGCGCTGCATCATGGTTAGGTCATGGTTAGGTCAACAAGTGTGCGAACGGAGTTGGCCACCACTTCCATGCTGGAAAGGATGGGCTCCACGCTCCGTGCAAAGCCCTGTGCCAAGTTGGTGCTTGACATTGAACATAGGCATTCTGGCAGGTTTCCCAAGCATTTTATTGTGCATACCCATCAGCGTTCTTCTGTAGGCTGCCCCATCGGAGTGCTCATCTGAGTCCTCTGCAGCAAAACCGTGTGCCACCTCGCCCTCCAGCGAGCTGGGACCTGCGCTATCCTTGCCCCCTGCGTTGGCTGCAGCGCACTTGTGCCGCCTCTAATCCATCCTCTAAGATTCGCGCAATGTCGGTATCTGAGCTGGTGGCTGTGAGTGTGAAATCAAGTGACAGTGCTGTGTCTTTATCATCACTCTCTTGTTGGTGTTCCTCCACTGCCTGGTCAGGTTGCACCTCTTGGGCATCTAAAAGGAAAATGGCATGAGGGTAAGGTTGTGGTGAGGGGAGGGGTGGGGGGGGGGGGGGGGAAGTAAGAGGTGCATCCTCACACCAAGAGAGGGGGAAGTGCGTCAGTGAGCGTCGTGCAATCTGTTTGGGTGATATGGCTGTCATGGTTGAATAGCTGGCAGTGTGTGCAAGCTGTGAGATGCGAGTGTGAGGCTTGCAGCAGTGCTAAGTGCGTGAGGGTGAGGTGAAGCTATGAATGTTAGGTATGAGTCCTGATTGATAGAGATTGTTGGTAGGTGAGTGATGGGGGTGTGGTGAATTAAGCAGTGGCTGAGGCTAGTGGTGCAGTTGTAAGAATATGGCATTTGAAGATGCATTCACTGACCTTGACCACTCGTGTGAGGTCATTGAACTTCTTGCAGTACTGCACCCAGATCCTCAGGGCTTGACTCCTGGCACTGACCTCCACAGCTATCTGCTCCCACTGCCGTCTGTCTGGAGGGCCTCCTGCACCCCTGCGGATACAGGACATCTCTCCTCCTCTACCAAGACCTCCAGTGCAGCATCCAAAAACCTTGCAGCCCGCTTTCTCCCATGTTGTGCCATTCCTCATTGTTTTCCAGGACATATTCACTTCCTGCACGACTCCCAGCACCTGCTGCAGCCATAATGCACCTCCCCTTTAAGAGGTGCAGGCTGGGTTTACGCAGTGCAGGCTAGCTTTAAGTGGTGCTAGGAAGTTATGATCTTGGGCCCCCTGTTGACGCGTTCAGCCGATGAACAGCGCGGTTAGCGCTGGCTGCATGCAGAAATCATTATAATGAGCAGGCAGGACGAAGTTGGCGTGCTGCCTGCATTTCAATCAACAAGTACGTGTTAATCGCGCATCACGATCCCCACACCCGTTTTCGGGGGCTATCTAATTTAGCCCCCTATTTCTTTGACCATTGACAAACTTTCACCTCTGTAACTACTCTGTCAGTGGATTCAGCAGCACTGTCTTACCTGCATAGGAGGACATGGGCACAAGGGTACAACTGCTGGTACTGCATACAACACTGCAACACACGGTCATCATTGTTTTCTTCCCTTAAACGACCTGCTCAGAAAAAGAAATCAAAATGGAGGTACCCGACATATCAAATGACTATGCAACAGCATGGGGGAACAGTAGTGGATAATTTTTGTTAATGGAGTAGAATAAAACAATCCAGAATAATTTCACATGACTTTTGTGTTACTTTGGCTTGGTTAAACACTGTCTTTAACTCAGCTTGCTTTCAATGCATGTGGCTAAACTACCAGATCACAACAGTGTCACAGAGCTCTTAATTTGAAAAAAAAAATGCTTTTTAGTCAACAGTTTGCTTTCTCACTGATGGGACCATCAGCATTTACTTTTGTCTACAATACAGCAAGACTTATAGAATTTTGGTGTATTTATTTTATATATCACTATTTCAATGTATATGCTGCATAAATTTTTAGTTGGTGGCAGGGCAAAATCTCTATTTCCAAATATCCCCAAGGCTCAGATATTTTGTTTTCTACTCTTATGGTCCTTCTGCGATATGCACTATTTCCAAACTGGAAGGAAGACGAGTGGCCAGTATTTTGACCTGTAACAATACTCCGCTTGCTGCTCTTTTGTTGAACTGTTAAACTGAGTTCAAATCAACCAAAACAGAAAGATCTTTTAAAACAAACTTCAAGCCAAGCTACCAAGCTTTTGTTATCTCACAGTAACATCAAAGGGCAAAATATTGTGCCTACTTATCTTTAATGTTCCGGTGAGTACAGTGCATGTTGTCGAGCAGAGAGTAACCAGAGGGCATTGCATTCAACACCACCCACTGGCACATTAAACACTCTGAATTCTAATTTTAAACAATTTCTCAACAATTCTGTGAGAAAGCAGCAGCTCTATTTAAGTAGCTTGGCTTGATGCTGATTTAAAAAATATTTCCCTCAGAATTAAAGTACACTTTTTTGTTTGTTTAGGATGTCTAATTAACCTGAGGATTTGCAATCTGTAACAATATTGGCCATTCTGAATCTACTCAGATAAACCAGGTCTGACTTTATTATGATCTGTAGTAAAAACAGCTTTTCGAGGTGTTCCAGTACAGTTCACAAGTCAAAGGAGTTGACCTTTGTGAGATTGTCATGACCATCTATAATGCAGCAACATGGAGCAACCCACTTAGCTTTATCTGCAAATGATGATTTACAATTGTAAAGATCCTTCTTGACTGTGCGCCTCCCTCCTCCCTGAATGGTTGCAAACAATGTAGTTATAGTACAAAAGTCAAGACAAACAGATTTTAGATTGAACTTACACTACATTGGCAGCATCCAGGCAAAGCAGATTTGATGTGCACTAATGCTACAGTTCTGGTGTAAATAGAACATTAAACTTCCCCATATTTGTCAGAGTTGATTTTCCACGTTGTTATTAAAGTCAGGACCATGGAAATCCTAATTAAAGCAGCCCCTCAGGCACAGGTAATATATTCTTAGCATGTAAGTGTTAGGACCCCCCATCCATTTGTTCATTAAACAACTTGGAGGTGATGTAGCAGCTGCACTATGCTCCCCAATGTTTCTACTTTTTATTTTGGCAATCTACAGAGCCTTGACCTGTCAATGGGACACAGGTTATGAACACCCAGTAGGATTTTTCCTTCACTTGTTCATTAAAATCCTATTTGGGTATAAATGACCACTTTAACACATGCTGATATTGAGGTAATATTCTTTGACACTTCAGCAATGCAGAGGTCATTCAGTAGAAATGTCAGACAAAGCATATTAACTTATAACTTTCAAATGTTTAGCTTTTGGGACTAACCTCCTCCAGGTTTCTAGATAATTTGAGTTTTAGTGCTGTTGTTCTCTGAAATGCACTAATCACCAATGCCCATCCTTGAAATAAAATCAATTTTTTCTATAAATGCAACTTTCATGGCAGCTTGAAAGTCACAACTAAATTAGTTAGTTCTGTAAATTAAATGGATGATGACTGAATGCATAGTGAACGCAATGTAAAATGATGTCCCTTTTGAGCAATCTCATTGGCCAACGGCAAACATGTGACCTCAATTCCTGTCACTTTGGAGCAATCTCATTGGCTGGAGCTAACACATAACTGACCTGATTGATAGACAGAGTTTTGGACACAGAACAAATGCAAATGAATGCAGGCCAGGTGGGAAAGAGGAGGATTTTACATATTTATGCTTATATAGCAATGGCTCACTAATTCCCAATAACCAGCTCACTGTTTCTATGGCAGCTGCTGCTCACTGCTTTAGTATGCTGCGGTTAGTTCTGGGAACAATGTTACTGAAACATCTCAGCAGTAATTGGCCTGTGGTAATCGCTGCTCATTAGAAGAAATGAGCCACAAGAAGAAATAACAAAGTGACATTATGGAGCAGTTTGAGCTACAAAATAAATCCCCATCACAAATGTGTTATCAGGGTCATAAATACATATATCATCAATTAGGAGGGGAGGATTCTGGAATCTTTTCCCCATTATAAAATTAATAGAAATATATATGTAGCACAGGCGGGGTCGGGGAGGATGAAATATAATGAATGAAAGAACACCAAAAATCAATAAAGGCAGAAGGTAAGACCGGAAAAAATAGTATCTTATAACAACCTCAATTTTGATAGAGTCCTAATTTCTTTTAATATTTTTCACCATAAACAATACCACACACGATCACTGGTAGAATATAAATTGGGGAGGGAGGATTTAACATTTCTTTCCATCTATCTACATATTGGCCCGAAAATTAGACCTAATACGCGAGAGTACGCACTGTGTACTCTCGGGTATTAGGTCCCGAATTGCCGGTTTCCTGCATGCACTGCGCATGCGCGGGAAACCGGCACTTCGTGTATTGCAAAGGGGGCGGTTCCTAAGTGAACCGCGTGCGCGCTACAGGTTGTGCGCACGCAGTGCACTTAGTTTTATTTTCAGGTTTGAACGTGCAGGTAAGTGGTGAAGATTTTACACATAAAGAAAGCAGGCATAGGACCCCCTTTTAACAGGGTAAGTAGTTAATTAAGTGTTATTTTAAATTTTTTTCAACAGGTTTATCTTTTTTTAGAGACTTTAAAGAAAGGTAAGTTTATTTTTATAACTTTTAAAAAGATTTAAAAAATTTTCAAAAATTAAATTTTTTGTTTAAAGTGGTTAATTTATTTAACTATACTTATTTTATTAATGTGATGGCTTTTTTTTTATTTAATTGAGGTTTAGCTGTTCTTTTGGGGGCTTGTAGTATTCATAGCTTTGACAGCCCTTGCTGTCAAAACTATGAATGAAAGATGGTGTGCTGCCATTGGCTCTAACTGAATCACGTGATCCCAGAGCTCGCACGAACTAATTGCGCCTCTGGGACACGCAAGCACTGCACGGTTGCAACAGGGAGAGGCTCTGAAACTAAAGTTCGTGTGGGCCCCAAACAAAAAGGTAGGCGCGGAGTGCGATATCGCGGGGAATCCTTACCCCCGCGGGAACCATCGATGTTTAATTTCTGGGCCATAATTAAAATTGGTACATTTGTTGCGTATCTTCCCCTATGTAAACAGTTCCTATGGAACTTTCAATGTTAACCTACTTGTTACACTTGTAATTGCCAATGATACCTACAGGTAGTGCTATAATAGGACTTTCCCAGTTTAGTGGATTTGAGTAACATTTTGGTTGCCACAAAACCCAGTGATGCTCTGCAATTAAGTATTCAAAAAAAAGTGTTTGGAGTCTGTATAAGTTGCAGATTCTCGTCACTGGGTGGCACTATGTTACCTTTTCCACGCAAATCGCTCACTGATTTCTGAAAATTTTTGATTCACCATTTGTACTCAGCAATTGAAATTTCTAGTATCCAAAATAAAAATGCAAAAATATTTTTTAAATTACATATTTCACAAAAAGTTATTTAAAAGTGTTTTTTTTTTAAATCTCTTTGAAGGTCTTCATTAATGTTTTTACTTAATGCCTCAGCCTCTCTGAAAAGCCTGGACTTGGACTTGATATTTTTGTCCAGAGCTGTGATGGTGTGAGCTGAATTTGGATTGTAGTCTAAGCATGTGCAGTTTACCTGATTTCCGAGGATGCATCAGTATCATACAGTTAGCTGTACTAAAGCAATATTTTTCTTCAGTTTCTGCCAGCTGTTTTCAAAATTATTTTAAGAAAAGCTAACAGGCAAATTTCAAAAACGATAATTAGGTAAAGTTCTTGCTTAAATGTTCTTGTTTAAAACGAATTAGTTGACAGAGAGAAAAAAAATGAGTGTACTGATTACCCACCTGCCGTAGCTTTTGTTGTGTCAAACAATATATCAAGCTAAGAGACGAAGAGAGCGCGAGCGAGTGAAAGCATCATCCCACTCTCTCTCACGTCAAAATTTGGTTCCCAGTGAAAGCCATGAAACAGCTTTGGAATTACAAACAGGGAGTTCTCTTAACTGGAGAAATCCTTCCCCTCCCACTTATGTCAATTACAAAGATTTAAATAACATGGCCTTCACCAAATATGCAGTAGGAATTTAACATTCCCGCTTATTACCTATCCCCAGCACCTGTTCCTTCCCACCCACTCGCACTCTCCCTCCATCTGCCTTCTGTCACCACGTCATTCCTTCCCTCCCTCACCCTTTTATTCTCCCTCCTACCGCTCCTCACCCAAGCACCTCATCCCTATCCATTCCTTGCCCCTTCCTTCTCCCTCCCACTTCCTCCTTGGCTCAGTGATTGCATACTCGCCTGATTCAGAAGACTGTGGGTTTAAGCCCCACTACAAAGATTTGAGCAATCTAGGTTGACACTTCTGAGCAATACTGAGGGAGTGCTGTACTATTGGAGGAGCTGTCCTTCAGATGAGACGTAAAATTAAGCCCCATATGTCCACTCAGGCAGACGTAAAGGATCTCATAGCACTTTTACAAGAGGAGCAGGGAAGTTCTCCCAGTGTCTTGAACAACATTTATCCCTCAACCAAAATTAGTTCTTCTTTCTCTTCCTGTCCTAAACATCCTGACTACCCATGCCTTCCCACCCTTCACCTTCCCCTCTTCCTCCTACCATGTCCTGCTCCAAACTGCATCCTTACCCAATCAGTAGCCCACATTTACCACCATAAAATGTTTTGTGTGCTCTATGTACATCTCTCCCCCAACCCACAAGCTCCAACCTGTGACCCACTAGCCTACAACACTACACTGATCCTTCCTTCACCTAGTACCCCCTTTTTCCTCTACTTTCCATCCTTACCTGCACCTACCCATTGCCTCTGGGCTACACCTCTTCACCAACCATAAGCTACAGCTCAAAAGGTACCCGCAAGCTACCAGCCTGCACCACTAGCTAGACGTATCCCCTGCCAGCCCCACCACAAATGCCGCATTCCCCACCACACCACAAAGAGGAAAGCTGAAACAAACATACAATAAAAAAAAACTTAAAATAGAGAAACAAGAAAGGAAAAGATCAGACAAAACCAGAAAAGAGAAATAGAAAAAGAACCAGAAGAGATACAATCAGAAAAAGAGAAAGATTGAAGTTGGTAAGAGACAGAACATATCCTATGACTTACTGGGAGTAACACAGGGAATCCACTAGTAATATAGTTAATATACTTTTTTGTCAGTGAACTAGACAAAACAAAGTTTCCTTCACGCTCTCAGGATGTCCCAAAGTACTTCACAGCCAATGAATTATTTTTTGAAGTCGTTGTTTTTGTAAAATAAGTGAAAGTGAAATGGTAAACAGAATGATATCCGGACTTCAAGGGTTAAGTTACGAGGAGAGATTACATAAACTAGGGTTGTATTCCCTAGAATTTAGACGGTTAAGGAGTGATCTGATCGAAGTTTTCAGGATATTAAGGGGAACAGATAGGGTAGATAGAGAGAAACTATTTCCGCTGTTTGGGGATTCTAGGACTAGGGGGCAGTGTCTAAAAATTAGAGCCAGACTTTTCAGGAGTACAATTAGGAAACACTTCTACACACAAAAGGGTGGTAGAAGTTTGGAACTCTCTTCTGCAAACGGCAATTGATGCTAGATCAATTGTTAATTTTAAATCGGAGATTGATAGCTTTCTGTTAACTAAAGATATTAAGGGATATGGGCCAAAATATGGAGTTAGGTCACCGATCAGCCATGATCTCATTAAATGGCGGAACAGGCTCGAGGGGTTGAATGGCCTACTCCTGTTCCTATAAACAAAATGGAACAAGGATACTGTGAATTTAAGAGCTACTGTCCACTTAATGGTTCCTTACACCATTACAATTATTTTTAGCAAACTTCTGCCACCTACAGTAACTATCATAAATTGCTACTGTGTATGTGGCTAATTTCAGCTCCATTTCATTGCTGATAGACATACAAGGCCAACAAACTATTGCTCATCAATAAGACTGCCTTTGAAAGATTGGTTTACAAGTTAATTAAATAAAATGAAGCTGGTGATAAAATAAATTTTCGGCAGAAGTAAATCTGAACCTAACTTCAATCACTCTTACTGGTTATATTCAAGTGCTGCTCAACTGAAAAAATAATTTATTTTTAATTTTTTTTTTATTCATTCACGAGATGTGGGCGTCGCTGGCAAGGCCAGCATTTATTGCCCATCCCTAATTGCCCTTGAGAAGGTGGTGGTGGGATGCCTTCGTGAACCGCTGCAGTCCGTGTGGTGAAGGTACTCCCACAGTGCTGTTAGGGAGGGAGTTCCAGGATTTTGACCCAGCGACGATAAAGGAACGGCGATATATTTCCAAGTCAAGATGGTGTGTAACTTGGAGGGGAACTTGGAGGTGGTGGTGTTCCCATGCGCCTGATGCCCTTGTCCTTCTAGGTGGTAGAGGTCGTGGGTTTGGGAGGTGCTGTTGAAGAAGCCTTGGCGAGTTGCTGCAGTGCATCTTGTAGATGGTACACACTGCAGCCACGGTGCACCGGTGGTGGAGGGAGTAAATGTTTAAGGTAGTAGGTGGGGTGCCGATCAAGCGGGCTGCTTTGTCCTGGATGGTATTGAGCTTCTTGACGTTGTTGGAGCTGCACTCATCCAGGCAAGTGGTGAGTATTCCATCACACTCCTGACTTGTGCCTTGTAGATGGTGAAACTACTGTGTCAAGAGGTGCAGGGCAGCGAAGGAACCTGTGTAAAATCCTTGCCCCCTCACAACTGGTTGGATATGGGCACATTTTTTTTTTAAAGTGAAACCAAAATCTGGCCCTTCACATTTAACCTGGAGTCACTGTCAGGTCAATCTTGTAAATGGCTGCTGTTTTTTTTAATCATTGGGCAACTAGTGTAAGTAGACGTAAGTATTTGTGATTGATAACTCTGGTATTCTGCTCATCAAAAATGAAAATACATATTAAAAAAAACTTATCCCATATGCATCTTTAAGAAAGCTAAATATTTTTGATCACAATGTTTCAAACTATAGTGCTGTTCGCTGTCCAACAATCCCTGCTGGGAAGTGCTTGTGTGTGGATGTCGGGTGAGGACACCATTAGGCCTGGCTGTTTACTCACGCACAGTCAGGTAACCTGCCAACCTTCACCGTCTTGCCTCACACATTAAGAATGCCCACTGGGCAAGGTATTGGAATATGTCCGGTGCCCGTAGAACCATATGCCAACAGGACTCAATGTCTTCAGGGGAGAAAAAGGGGAAGAACATTGACAGAACAAATAAAACATTAAAAGAAATTATATATAAAATGGGACTGAGCTCTGACATTAAAAAAAAGTGCAGTGGCACTGAATGGGATGGTGATGGTGAAGCAAGAAGAAAATTGCAAAATTGAGACTAGGAAATATGACAAAACTTCTTGAAATGTGGCTTTTTGATTGCTTTTGTCATTCAGTAAACTGCACTCTAATATCATGCAATGTAATCTTCAAACAACCTTTTCTCATTCTTATTCATTGGTGACCTAGAGATAATAAACTGTCAAAATGTGTGGGCTCAGATATAGCAGGTCTCAGAAAAGTTGCAATGATGACACTACATTAACTTACAGAACTTCTGAGCTGCCTGTTGCATGGACTGGCCCCATACATGCGGATGTCGACTTTTGAAGCAGGAATAAACGAACTGTACAGCAGGGATAGCTTTGCGATTGACACCTCCGGAGAGCTTTCCATTTTTTAAGGAATCCAGTTCCTGTAGAACTACCCATGGGATGACTAGAATTGGGAAACCGACACCTGTAATTATAGAAATATAACTGTACAATTGCACTACATACTCACTTGGCATATAAGCTGTATGCCATTTAGACAGTACTTAATCATTTAAGCTGTCTTCAGACCAATTTTCCAGTAATGTCCACATAGTTGAAGATATTCAACCAGAGTCACCGATATCTCATATATACTGAGGACTAGGGCAGGGAGTCATCAAGGTACTAGGAAGAGAATAATCAACAGATATTACTCCCTAACCTTTATGACTATTATCATGTGATCTTTGCTGCCTGTGGTAGCGGGCAGATTTATCAGTTCAACATACTATCGGGATAAAAAGTTCTTCCAATAAGTGTAGCACCTGCACAAATCACTAGGGGCTGCTCAAAGCTTTCAGGTGGGTTTTGAACCCATAAAAACTTTGATACAAAGCAAGCAAGACTGTTACTAGCCACGCAAACCAAAACCTAAAATTCATGTGCTGTAGAAATAAGTATCATGACTATTTCAATGGCAAAAAAGTTAGGTTGATCACAGACATGACCATTACAAATTTACAAATATGCAAACTTTCTTCAACAAAATACTGAATTGCAATAAGCTGTAATAATAGAATAACACTGTTGCTCTAAAGTGTAAGGTAAAGTTGGGACTGAACAAATTAAAGTGTCTATCCATGAGATTCCAAAAGCTGTGTTATAACCAATAACATTGGTATCATCTACCTTTGATTGAAGCACAGCATGAAAAAGCTTCAATTTCTGAATTGGACTTATCTTTCTCTCTCCACGGATGCTGCCTGGCCTGCTGAGTTTTTCCAGCGTTTTCTGTTGTTATTTCGGATTTCCAGCATCCGCAGTATTTTGCTATCTTATCATCTACCATCTCCAGGGGAAACACGATTTATACATTTTAAACAAAGTACAATTCTCATCAAGACCAAATCTTGATGTTTCATCTGAAGAGCTGCCAAACCATTTTTAATAAAAACATTTTCATTTCTCTTGATCTGAATAACAATAATCAATAGTTTTATGCTCATTCTTTTTCACAATTAACCTATATTCACATACCTGCTACTCCATGGTCCTTTAAATTCATGATAAAGTTAAGGTGACTGATAAAGATGTTGGTATCCAGCACAAGGAGAATGTCAGATTGGGAAGTGGCTTGAGCTAGACAATCAGAAATTAGAACAAAAAAAAGGAAAATTAAGTGTTGCATCTCAGAGTCTAAGGTGAGCGACAACAATAACTTATAGTATGTGCGTATTTTTGTTTTAGTTCCCATTTTCCTTTTCTCCTAGACTGTACACTCCAGACAGGAGCTGAGAACACAAACAATCTCTACCATTACTGCCTTGCAACCAGCCAATGTGGGATGAAGTTCCACCCAAGGTGGACCCCTTACCAGGCATAAGAATATACGAGTCACAGAATTCTCAGCACATGTGCAACTAAAACTTCTGCAATTACCACAAAAACTTTTTTTTTTTTAATCAATGTAATTTTCAATCAATGCAAGTCTCAACAATGTGGGTACAAGTAAACACCAGGATCTGGACTGTGCATGCCCAATAAAAAGTCTACAGATCTGGTGAACATAATTTCTTGAAAACCCCCTGCATACACATAATTTTTCACTTTTATCAATTGGGCCAATTACAAATCTCATACATGATAACAGATCATGACAATCTTTCCTGCTGCTGTTAGCGCAGTGAGGTTCAAAATGAGTTCATGCTTAAAGGCACTGGAGAATCCTCAGTCAATTGTCATGAGGCTGGAATTTTTCTTTTAATTTGTTGAGGGGAAAAGGTCAGTTTAAAAAAAAATAAAAGGAATATTTAGAAGAAAAGAGAATGTCATTTATATAGACACAATCGCAGGTGATGGTGGAGAAAGAGAAGGTGAAAGAGATGAATTGCCCCCCAAAAATGTAACTTACATGAGAATAATATTTTTATTTCCTGTGGTGGGTCTATCTCCATGCTAGTCAGCTCTCCATAGCTCTGTCCCAACTCCACCTCGAAAACTTTTTCATACCGAGCTGTTTGCAGTTCTTCTACTATCTCCATCTTTAGAGGAAAAATAACCTTTTAGTGTTTAGTGTAATGTGAGACCAGGCTAAAATTCATATGAAATCCAGAAAGCTTGCACGTCCTTTTGCAGAACTTCAATTATTAAAATAAGGAATACCTGATATTTTTTGATACTTAAAAAAATATATTTTGAACTTATATACACAGCATTACAACTTATAAAATAAATCCATGGTCTAAAGATTTGTTCCTCAGTTTCAGTCAATATTGAACAGAAAACCCAGAGAATGCACCAAACTCACATAGATAGTAGGGCACTAAATCTTCTGATTCTACATTCTTAATAGGGAAAAGGAAGTATTGCTTTCCAGAGTCGCAAGTGCAAATACTGTACAGCAACGCGTTCAGCAGGCAGTGTTCACCGAGATTCCAAGCAGACTACATGCCGCTGAGCTGGGAATACACGTCCCACTTGCTCTCTGGATCATTAGTCCAGGCCTCTGGATTACTAGCCCAGTAATGTCACTGCGCTAGTAATCCAGAGGTCTGGACTAATGATCCAGAGACGTGAGTTCAAATACCACCACGGCAGCTGGGGAATTTAAATTCAGTTAATTAAATAAATCTGGAATAAAAAGCTAGTATCAGTAATGGTAACCATGAAACTATCGGATTGTCGTAAAAACCCATCTGGTTCACTAATGTCCTTTAGGGAAGGAAATCTGCCGTCCTTACCTGGTCTGGCCTATATGTGACTCCAGACCCACAGCAATGTGGTTGACTCTTAACTGCCCTCTGAAATGGCCTAGCAAGCCACTCAGTTCTAACAAACCGCTACGAAGCAAAATAATAAGAATGAAACCGGACGGACCACCCGGCATCGACTATGGACACGGCAACGACACACCCAACCCAGTCAACCCTGCGAAGTCCTCCTCACCAACATCTGGGGACTTGTGCCAAAATTGGGAGAGCTGTCCCACAGACTAGTCAAGCAACAGCCTGACATAGTCATACTCACAGAATCATACCTTTTAGCCAATGTCTCAAACTCCTCCATCACCATCCCTGGGCATGTCCTGTCCCACCGGCAGGACGGACCAACCACAGTGGTATACAGTCGGGAAGGAGTGGCCCCGGGAGTCCTCAACATTGACTCCGGACCCCATGAAGTCTCATGGCTTCAGGTCAAGCATGGGCAAGGAAACCTCCTCCTGATTACTACCTACCGCCCTCCCTCAGCTGATGAATCAGTACTCCGCCATGTTGAGCACCACTTGGAAGAAGCACTGAGGGTAGCAAGGGCACAGAATGTACTCTGGGTGGGGGGACTTCCATGTCCATCACCAAGGGTGGTTCGGTAGCACCACCACTGACCAAGCTGGCCGAGTCCTGAAGGACATAGCTGCCAGTCTGGGCCTGCAACAGGTGGTCAGAGAACCAACATGAGGGAAAAACCTACTTGACCTCGTCCTCACCAATCTACCTGTCGCAGATGCATCTATCCATGACAGCATTGGCAGCAGTGACCATTGCACAGTCATTGTAGAGACAAAGTCCCGTCTTCACACTGAGGACACCCTCCATCGTGTTGTGTGGCACTACCACCGTGCTAAATGGGATAGATTCAAAACAGATCTAGTAGCTCAAAACTGGGCATCAATGAGGCGCTGTGGGCCATCAGCATCAGCAGAATTGTATTCCACCACAATCTGTAACCGTATGGCCCGGCATATCCCTCACTCTACCATTACCATCAAGCCAGGGGACCAACCCTGGTTCAATAAGGAATGTAGAAGAGCATGCAAGGAGCAGCACCAGGCGTACCTAAAAATGAGGTACCAACCTGGGGAAGCTGCAACACAGGACTACATGCATGCTAAAAAGCGGAAGCAGCATGCTATAGACAGGGCTAAGCGATCCCACAATCAATGGATCAGATCAAAGCTCTGCAGTCCTGCCACATCCAGTCGTGAATGGTGGTGGACCATTAAACAACTAACAGGAGGAGGAGGCTCCATGAATATCCCCATCCTCAATGATGGTGGAGCCCAGCACGAGTGCAAAAGACAAGGCTGAAGCGTTTGCAACCATCTTCAGCCAGAAGTGCCGAGTGGATGATCCATATCGGCCTCCTCCTGAGGTCCCCACCATCACAGAAGCCAGACTTCAGCCAATTCGATTCAGTCCACGTGATATCAAGAAACGGCTGAGCGCACTGGATACAGCAAAGGCTATGGGCCTTGACAACATCCCAACTATTGTGCTGAAACTTGTGCTCCAGAACTAGCCGCGCCTCTAGCTAAGCTGTTCCAGTACAGCTACAATACTGGCATCTATCCGACAATGTGGAAAACTGCCCAGGTATGTCCTGTCCACAAAAAGCAGGACAAATCCAATCTGGCCAATTACCGCTCATCAGTCTACTCTCAATCATCAGCAAAGTGATGGAAGGTGTCATCGACACTGCTATCAAGCAGCATTTACTCACCAATAACCTGCTCACTGATGCCCAGTTTGGGTTCCGCCGAGACCACTCAGCTCCCGACCTCAGTACAGCCTTGGTCCAAACATGGACAAAGGAGCTGAATTCCAGAGGTGAGGTGAGAGTGACTGTCCTTGACATCAAGGCAGCATTTGACCGAGTGTGGCATCAAGATGCCCTAGTAAAACTGAAGTCAATGGGAATCGGGGGGGGGGGGGGGGGCAAAGCTCTCCACTGGCTGGAGTCATACCTAGCACAAAGGAAGATGGTTGTGGTGGTTGAAGGTCAATCATCACAGCCCCAGGACATCGCTGCAGGAGTTTCTCGGGACAGTGTCCTAGGCCCAACCATCTTCAGCTGCTTCATCAATGACCTTCCCTCCAACATAAGGTCAGAAATGGGGATGTTCGCTGATGACTGCACAGTGTTCAGTGCTATTCACAACTCCTCAGATAATGAAGCAGTCCATGCCTGCATGCAACAAGACCTGGACGATGTTCAGGCTTGGGCTGATAAGTGGCAGGTAACATTTGCACCACACAAGTGCCAGGCAATGACTATCTCCAAGAAGCGAGAGTCTAACCACCACCCCATGACATTCAATGGCATGACCATCGCTAAATCCCCCACCATCAACATCCTGGGGATCACCATTGACCAGAAACTTAACTGGACCAGCCACATAAATACTGTGGCAACAAGAGCAGGTCAGAGGCTAGGTATTCTGCGGCAAGTGTCTCACCTCCTGACTCCCCAAAGCCTTTCCACCATTTACAAGGCACAAGTAAGGAGTGCGATGGAATACTCTCCACGTGCCTGGATGAGTGCAGTTCCAACAACACTCAAGAAGCTCGACACCATCTGGGACAAAACAGCCCACTTGATTGGCACCCCATCCACCACCTTAAACATTTACTCCCTCCACCACCGGCATACCGTGGCTGCGGTGTGTACCATCTACAAGATGCACTGCAGCAACTCGCCAAGGCTTCTTCGGCAGCCCCTCCCAAACCCGCAACCTCTTCCACCTAGAAGGACAAGGGCAGCAGGCGCATGGGAACACCACCACCTCCAAGTTCCCCTCCAAGTCACACACTATCCTGACATGTGTCAGCTGTGTCTCAGTTGGTAGCACGCTCGCCTCTGAATCAGAGGTTGTGAGTTCAAGTCCCACTCCAGGTACTTGAGCACACAAAGCTAGGCTGACACACCAGTGTAGTGCTGAGGGAATGCTGCACTGTTGAAGGTGCCGTCTTTCGCATGAGACGTTAAACCAAGGTCCCATCTGCTCTCTCAGGTGGACGTAAAAGATCCCATGGCACTATTTCGAAGAAGAGTAGGGGAGTTATCCCCGGTGTCCTGGCCAATATTTATCCCTCAACAAACAGATCATCTGATCATTATCACATTGCTGCTTGTGGGAGCTTGCTGAGCGCAAATTTGCTGCCGCGTTTCCCACATTACAACAGTGACTCCACTTCAAATAAAGTACTTTATTGACTGTAAAGCACTTTGAGACGTCCAGTGGTCGTGAAAGGCGCTATATAAATGCAAGTCTTTCTTAATATTTCAAAATCCTGGAACTCCCTACCTAACAGCACTATGGGAGTACCTTCACCACACTGACTGCAGCGGTTCAACAAGGCGGCTCACCACCACCTTCTCAAGGGCAATTAGGGATGGGCAATAAATGCTGGCCTTGCCAGCGACGCCCACATCCCATAAACGAATAAAAAAACTCAAAATATTATAGGGACCTGTAATCTAATCTTCAATTCCCTTCCTACATCAAAAGATCACAAAGAAAGCCACCAGACTTATTTGTTTCATAGCCACTTTTAAAACTGTATTTACAATTTAAACACATACATTTGTGGGGGAAAGGTTAAGGGCTGAAGTAAATTTAAGTAAAGGTCTGAACAGAAACTTTCCATATTCATTACATGTGATCAAGTATATAAAAACAGAATTCATATAATCAAATTATATGTTTCAGCAGGAATGTTGACCACTAGAAAAATGCAATCAAAATACTATAAGTGATGTTATTGAACACCTAGATAATTTTGCATTGCAACAGCTTTCAGGATCACAGAAGTACTTCCATCTGAAAAATGGTAATCTGCAATATAGATGTAAAATCAAAGCAGATGATGTCTGAACACTATGTTAACATGATGTTAAGTTCTGCATGTGCACTTCTTAGTGCACAGTGAAAGGAATCACAAGTCAAAATGATTCAAACAAGTTGTTAGTCTAAAAAAAATGCACTTAAAACAACGAGAATGAAAACTAAGGCACTTACTTTCTACGTCTTTTTGAACAAATAGCTGAAATATATTGAAAATTTGATCAGTTTATCTTCAAGTCCATCATGAAAATGATGGTCAGATCTGCTAACTGAAGACCTCTTCCTTCTGTGGTGCCACAAATGGTACAACATTCCCAAGATTGGGCACTCTGGAGAGAATTGCTGTCTACAGCCTCATCTTATTAGGTAAGGAAGGGTGTCAAGCCAGGTAACAGTACATGGAATACATCAACGGATTCTTTCAGAACAATGTAAAACAGTGCAATACCTAAGCTATATGTTATGTTGCCCGTTCACATGGAATAATTTTGCTCGTTAAAATGAAATCTTCCTTCTTTTAAACAAAAATTAGATTGACAAATTTTATCATACAAATTTGTAACCCCTCAATTTTCAAGGGACGATTTTTTGTAAATTATATCATAATGTGCAGATTATGCTGCAATTTTGCACTACTGGCATCATTGTACTGTTGCACCAACCTGTTTATTGCTGACCGTCTCAACTATGCAGCCTACGAACTGAAGCATATCAGTTACTTCTGGTGAGTAATTTGAGGGGAAAAGAAGAGGATACCTTGGATATATTGTCCAAATGAAAACAAAACTTTAAATACCTTCATTAATGTTCACATTAACATTGGAAATTCTATAATTAATTGGACAGTGTGATTAATTGAACATTGTGTAATTAATTGGACATTGTGTAATTACTTTGGACACTATGTACTGCATATATAATATTGAAGTGAAGCTTCAGAAATAAAAAGCAGAGTTCAGAACACACTCAATATTCTAACTGTAACAATAGGGTTACTAAGGAACTTCAAATCATCACGAATTTCACACTAAGTAACTATAGCTAACAAATTCTGATCCAGTTGAAACCAGAATGCACACTGAGAAATCGATTTCAATTGAAAACAGACTCAAAGGCCGGAATTTTCCCGTTGCCGCACGTGCGGGTTTAGGGGCAGGTCAGCAGTAAAAATGCTGGAAATAGCGAGCGTGTAGGGAACCCACCGCCATCCCGCCGCCTCGCGTATTTAACTCGGGCGGCTTTGAAGGCGCGACACGGACCCAATCCGCAGAGGCAGACGACCTCATTGAAATCATTAAGTGCTTGTTTGCAGACCCTTAAGAGTGATTTTATTGCAGGAGCACGGGATTCACGGAGGTCGGGTGCCTCGCCTGTGAAGGGGAGGCGGAAACTCAGTGGAATTTGGAGAGTTCATTCATTGATAGTTGGGAAAAGCACATAAATACTGCAACATTACACCTCATTACTTGCCACATGGAAAGGCTCTTGCTCACTCCATCTTGTCCACAGATTTAGGTGTCAGCAGTTTGCAGGTCATTTTTGAAACCTCAGAAGCCACTCTCACCACATTCTACTCACTATCACAACATTGAGGGATTGGTCCTCTGATCTCCACTTTACCTGCCATCTACTACATCAGCATGGGTGCCGCTTATACTGTCTCACCTTGGTCCTCAGAATCGGACCAAGGTGATCCCCACCACCAACACCAGCCACAACACTGGCAACCACAACAGCATCCTTCTCCTCAACGACCTGATGCTCCACAGGAGAGAGGGGGGTCAACATAGGGTACCACCGCGCCGAAGGCGATACCCCCAACACAGGATATACAGGCCGCGCATGAGCTTCCTCAACATGACTGAGCAGCAGTGCTCCAGGCAGCTCAAGCTATCGCGCCAGGTCCTCGCAGATATTTGTAGCTTGCTGGAACAAGACCTGCTGCCCAGAGGTCCTGGTGGACACGCCTTACCAGTGGCTGTTAAAGTCACCACTGCCCTCAACCTCTTCGCCTCAGGCTCCTTCCAGGGATCTTCAGCAGACATTTGCGGGATCTCGCAGTCGGCCCACAGATGCATCACCCAGGTGACCAATGCCATGTTTAACAAGTTAGCCAATTATATCAACTTTGCCACTGATGAGGCCAGTGTTACTGAGCCGGCGCATGACTTTGCTCTGGCTGACCTCCCACAGGTGCAGGGCGTCATCGACTGCACACATGTGGCCATGAAGGCCTATCATCACCCAGGAGTGTTTGTGAACCACAAGGGCTTCCACTCCCTCAATGTGTAACTCCTCTGCAACCATAAAAACCATTATGCATGTGTGCGCCAGATTCCCTGGCAGCTGTCATGAGTCTTTCGTGCTGCATCAGTCCACCTTCCCTCAGCTCTTTGCACCTCCAAACAGACTTACCAGCTGGCTGCTTGGAGACAAGGACTATCCACTGAAGACATGGCTCATGACACCCTTGAGGAGGCCAAGTACTGAGGCCGAGGAGCGCCACAATGAGAACCACATCTTCACCAGATGTGTCATAGAACAAGCAATAGGCATGTTGAAGATGCGCTTCAGATGCCCTGTCAGATCTGGAGGAGCCCTTCAGTACGCACCAGTCAGGGTCTCCAGAATCATCGTCATCTGCTGCGCGCTGCACAACATGGCGCAGCAGCGAGGATTGGAACTGTAGCAAAGGTAGTCGCAGGCTGCTCACTTCCCTGCTGTGACTCGTCAGACACCTTTGGCGGACATCCTCTGGGTTTTGGAGCCTGTGATGGTCCCGCCAAAGTCTTCTCCTCCTGCGACTGTGCAGGAGCAGACTCGGCCATCGAGATCCGAGGAAGCATGTGGGGCTCTGACTGAGGGGGAGGCAACGGGGGAGAAGTGTGAGCACTTTGAGAAGAGCCCCCACTTCCATGTCCCCTCTTACCGTCATCCCTCTCATGGGCCACCCACACTTCCCTGCTAGCAAGGAGCTGACGAGCACCTTGCTGCACAGCAGTGGGGCGATGAAGGCCCAAGTCTACGTTTACATCCCTCCTTGAGAGGAGGTCTATGAGCGCCTGCCATCTGTTGTCCACAGCTAGCATGTGCACATGTAACTGGCGCATTTGCTGCTCCATGCAGGTGGCCATCCTTTCCATGGAAGACCACGTCGTCGCCATCACCTGCGAGATGCTGGTGCTCATGTTGGAGATGGACTCCTCCATTCTCTGAACATTTGCAGACATCATGGCTGCAAAAGATGTCAGAGCCTCATGCAATTGTTGCAGCCCCTCCAAGATCACCCCCTTTCTCGATGGCCTCCCGAGGCTCAGCGTCTGCATGCAGCTCAGCAGAGCTTGGAGCGTCCTGCGCCCTCCAACAACGAGTCTCCACAGCTGTCCCTGTCAACATCACCTGCTCTTGCTCACTTGTGAATTGTGAGACACCAGGTGACAACTGTGGCGCAAAGGACCCACCAAGGTGTGCGTATCTGTGCTGGTGCTGGCTGCGCTTGTGTCTGTTGACACTGCACCCTCAGAGGCTGGAGGTTCCTCTGAGAAGTAGTCTTCCTCCTCTGGCTGGACAGTGGGGGGGGGGGGGGGGCGGGGGCAGTTGATGGATCTGTGGGAGAGTAAAGAGATGAACTGGAGTGTTATAATAAGAATGGGTAACGCTACCATTATGCACATGATGACATTTCACTGGCTGCCGACATCAGTCACCATGAGTGATTGCTGCATGTCATGTGGCTGTATGAGATGTGATTCTGTCACCGGGTTGCTGGGATGTCCATCTCCCTCTGTCTCCCACCGCCAGCATCTCTCGAGCTCCCAAAATCTCCAGAGCTGCCTCCTCTGTTGCTGTAAGGTGTGTGATTACTGGAGGGCCACCGCTGGTTCTCTCCCCCTCTCCATTGTTGTGGGCTCTCTTCTCCTACAAGGAGGGAAAGAAGAGAAGTTTGAGTGAGAGTGATGGAATGAGTGTAAGGAATGGATGGCTTACAACTGTAGAGGGTGACTATGAGCGAGTGGGGTGCCAATGCCAAATGGCCTCCTTTTGCGGTGTTACTTGCTATGATTGCATGGGGATGAGGGTGAGTGTGAGGAGTGGTTAGTCAGATGGGGATGTGAGTATGTACATAGAGAGGGATGGGTGGACGTGCAAGGTATGTTGGTGTGAGGAATGATGTGCAGGAGTAGGCTTGGGAAGGCAGAGTGATGGGGATGGGTTGACAGGCACAGCAGGATGAAGGTGAATGTGACATTGCACTCACCTTTCCTGACCTCATGAGATCATTGAAGCGTTTCCTGCACTGTATCCAGGTCCTCCTCACCACATCCCTGCTGCTGACTTCCTCAGCTATATCCAGCCAGGCTCTTTTTGTTTCTTGTGGAGGTCTCCTTTGCCAGTAGCAGGGAAGAGGACCTCCCTGCATGCTCCAACAGCCTCCACCAGATTATGTAGCGATGAATCAGAGAAGCGTGGTGCAGCCCTCTGCCTTTGGCTATCCTTCCGTCCAAATTTATAACAGTACTGTGGCCTTTCTTTGTCACGTTCCATTGTCATCTGGCAACCTTCAAGTGAGTTGAGTGCAAGGCTGCTTTAAATATGGGCGCTGGAAACGAGTCATCGACGACGTCATCAGACCCGCACCATTTAATAGGGCTGAGAAACGCGCATGAGTCTTTCAATTAAGGCCATTAAGTAAAAGTCGCTGAGCCACGCGCTGCTCAGAACATCGCGCTCCTGACCCGCTACGCCGCCCGCACGCACCCAACCCGACGCAAAGGTAAAAATTCCGGCCAAAGATATTAAAGGAACATAGCCAGCTATGAACTGGCTAGTGGAGCTTTTCTTATGCAGAAGTGGCATAGCATTAAATCAAGACTGAACTCGGACATGGTTGGATTTGATTTAATTGAAACATGCAAAATAAAGCTAAATATGAACATTCTGGCTGATCAAAGTCAAAGAAGATGGAAGCAGAGTGTAAATAGGATAGAAGCATTTTCAAATAAATTCATCTAATGTGAAAAATGGTTTCAACAATATATGGTTGTGGTCAAACTCTTTTTTTCTCTTTCCCTGTATATCAAGTCTCCCCTCTCAGCTGAGATACAACCAGCATATCAACTACAGCAGGAGTGTGTGTTGCATAGGTGTGTACTAGGGAGCCTCAAGGGCTACGCATAAAGTTTAAATTTATGCTCCAATTAATTTGCCATATCTCATGTTGCTGATACTAACAGATCTTTGGATTTATTTACCAATGAGAAAACAGCACTTAACAACATACCTTCTCAAATCTTCTGGGCAACATGGATGCAAGAGCTGAATGCTGGAAGAAATGACAGTAGCTGCCATCGACATCAAGGTAGCATTCGACCGAGCATGGCATCGAGAAGCGCTAGCAAATCCAAGATCAGGGGGGTCAAAGCGAAAACCCTCCAATGGCTGGAGTCCTACCTGCCACAAAAGAAGTTGGTTGTGGTTGTTGGAGGCCAATAATTGCAGCCCAAGGACATTGCTGCAGCGGTTCCTCAGGGAACTGTCCCGGCCCAATCATTATTAACTACTTATCAATGACCTTACTCCATTGTAAGGTCAGAATCGGGGTTGTTTCCTGACAATACCACCATGCCCAGCTCTATTCACACCTCCTCTCGCAATGAAGTATACCATGCCAGCCTACAGCAGGACCTGGATAACACTGAGAATTCGGCAGACAAGTGGCAGATAACATTTGTACCATGCAAGTTTTTTTAATTCGTTCATGGGATGTGGGCATTGCTGGCAAAGCCAGCAATTATTGCCCATCCCTAGTTGCCCTTGAGAAGGTGGTGGTGAGCCGCCTTCTTGAACCGCTGCAGTCCGTGTGGTGAAGGTACTCCCACAGTGCTGTTAGGTAGGGAGTTCCAAGATTTTGACACAGCGACGATGAAGGAACGGCCGATATACTTCCAGGTCAGGATGGTGTATGGCTTAGAGGGGAACTTGGAGGTGGTGGTGTTCCCATGCGCCTGCTGCCCTTGTCCTTCTAGGTGGTAGAGGTCACGGGTTTGGGAGGTGCTGCTGAAGAAGCCTTGGCGAGTTGCTGCAGTGCATCTTGTAGATGGTACACACTGCAGCCACGGTACGCTGGTGGTGGAAGGAGTGAATGTTTAAGGTGGTGGATGGGGTGCCAATCAAGCGAGCTGCTTTGTCCTGGATGGTGTCGAGCTTTTTGAGTGTTGTTGGAGCTGCACTCATCCAGGCAAGTGGAGAGTATTCCATCACACTCCTGACTTGTGCCTTGTAGATGGTGGAAAGGCTTTGGGGAGTCAGGAGGTGAGACACTCGCTGCAGAATACCTAGCCTCTGACCTGCTCTTGTTGCCACAGTATTTATGTGGCTGGTCCAGTTAAGTTCTGGTCAATGGTGACCCCCAGGACATTGATGATGGGGGATTCGGCGACGGTAATGCCATTGAATGTCAAGGGGCGGTGGTTGGACACTCGCTTGTTGGAGATAGTCATTGTCTGGCACTTGTGTGGCGCAAATGTTACCTGCCACTTATCAGCCCAAGCCTGAATGTCGTCCAGGTCTTGCTGCACGCGGGCATGGACTACTTAATTATCTGAGGAGTTGCGAATGGCACTGAACACTGTGCAGTCATCAGCGAACATCCCTACTTCTGACGTTATGATGGAGGGAAGGTCACTGATGAAGCAGCTGAAGATGGTTGGGCCTAGGACACTGCCCTGAGGAACTCCTGCAGCGATGTCCTGGGGCAGTGATGATTGACCTCCAACCACCAGAACCATCTTCCTTTGTGCTAGGTATGACTCCAGCCAGTGGAGAGTGATCCCCTGATTCCCATTGACTTCAGTTTTACTAGGGCTCCTTGATGCCACACTCGGTCAAATGCTGCCTTGATGTCAAGGGCAGTAACTCGCACCTCACCTCTGGAATTCAGCACTTTTGTCCATGTTTGGACCAAGGCTGTAATGAGTCCTGGAGCCGAGTGGTCCTGGCGGAACCCAAACGAGGCATCAGTGAGCAGGTTATTGTTGAGTAAATGCTGCTTGATAGCACTGTCGACGACACCTTTCATCACTTTGCTGATGATTGAGAGTAGGCTGATGGGGCGGTAATTGGCCTAATTGGATTTGTCCTGCTTTTTGTGGACAGGACATACCTGGGCAGTTTTCCACATTGTCGGATAGAATCCAGTGTTGCAGCTGTACTGGAACAGCTTGACTAGAGGTGCGGCTAGTTCTGGAGCACAAGTCTTCAGCACGACAGCCGGGATGTTGTCGGGGCCCATAGCTTTTGCTGTACCTAGTGCACTCAGCCATTTCTTGATATCACGTGGACTGAATCGAACTGGTTGAAGACTGGCTTCTGTGATGGTGGGGACCTCAGGAGGAGGCCGCTATGGATCATCCACTCGGCACTTCTGGCTGAAGATGGTTGCAAACGCTTCAGCCTTGTCTTTTGCACTCACGTGCTGGGCTCCACCATCATTGAGGATGGGGATATCCATGGAGCCTCCTCCTCCCGTATTAATTCTTTAAATGCTAGCCATTGCTTGTCTGCCATCATACCTTTTAATGTAGTTTCCCAATCTACCTTAGCCAACTCACCCCTCATACCTACGTAGTTTGCTTTGTTTAGATTGAAAGCACTTTTAGCTTTGCATGAACACTAACTATGCAGTGTAATTCAGATGTGAAATTCCAAAGCAAATATAAACAAAAGGTGTAAACCACCTCCAGGAAGCAGTTTCAGTGCAGCCCAGTGTAAAAACAAGTTCAAAAAGTTGCCTCTGGAACAGCAACATCGAACAAGCAGTATAACTTGGATCTACTGATCCAGTGTTGCCCTAAACAGGTAACAATCCAAGACTGTATTATAACCATGATCACTTTTCTTCTGTAGTTTGATTACATTAGGCACGTAACTAAAATAATTTTCTATGTAATAACCTAAAATTTAGTGATCTGATCACTTAAGACATTGAGATCCACTAGCATATCAATAATACAAGTTTGAACGATATCTTCCATTAGGAAGGTTGCGTTTATTATTGATTCCACTGGTTTTGCCAAAGCTCTAGAAAACCTGTAGCCATACTGTACATTGGTTCCTTTATCAACACAACACCCACCTTTTGATCAGTATCCATATCCACATGATCTGGTAAAGTGGTAGGGACACTCGCTCTTTGAGAATCCTTGAAGGATTAAAACATAATAGAAATAGGGTTACCTGGCATGTTATTAATCATTGGCACAGTGGCCTCTGATTTAAGCTGTCTTTTTCCATAATAAAATATTCCTGTAACCAAGTTCTTACACGCAATTATTTTAATAATTTATCTCTCTGCAATAACTAGATACAAAAGCAATATATTTCAACTTTAGCCCAATATCCAACTTTAATAAAATTATTCTGCTCCATAATTGTATTCTTATACAATTTACACTATGAGCTCAAGAGAGTTGTACAGCTATAGAGAATTGTCTAGACTTTAAAAATCTGCTGTCGTCACTATGGGCCTCAAAATGATGAAAGAACTGATTGTGAAACTAGTAGAACAGGTCTGCACTGTACGACAGTCAACATCAGTCATTTATATTGAATCACAGTGACCTTTCAATTATTTCTAGTGATGGGGATTTTAAAAAATAAATATGAATGTATTTAACAAAAAAAGGCAGGAAAAGCTCCATTAGACTCTAATAATCTTTTAAGAGCTGCTTTTTGTTGTGCTTTCACTTCTTGTGCAGCAGCAGCACCACTGAGGATTAATGTGATTTGCCAATATAAATTTGGATGCACTGCAGTGCTGATCTATTTTACCCATTTAAAAACTAATATAGTCAGAAATAAACATCAGATTCCGTCAGATAAGTAAAGAGAATAAACTTCCATTACCGGTTGTTGTGGGGACAACACCTGATCCTGATGTATCGAAGTAGATCTTGTAGCATTTTCTGAAGATTTACACATCAACTGAGTACCACTTGAAATCTCTATGGATTTGAAATAATCACTGGGTTTTCCTGAGATTTTGGACAAGTGAGAAGACGCTCCTACAATGTTGGCCTCAGCTCTGGCCCGTTCCGATTTTTTAGAAACAGTCTGTGATAAGGCATCTGTAGCAGAGACCTTTTTAAGAATTTTAAAACTATGAAACTTTTTAGCTCGTTTTGGGGTTTCAAATCGTTCAGCGTTTTCAGAGCTTCTTGACGATAATGTTGACACATCAGTTCTTTCAGAGCGTCTAGACTGCTGAGGTAAGTTTGAATCCATGGTTCCAACCTGATGTTTTTGTGGATATCCCAACCCTCCTTTTCCTTCATGAACCAATTTGGTGCTTCCAGAATCACCACAGGACCTCACTGACTGTTTGTACACTCGACCAAATGTTCCTGAGGTTGTTGGTTCCTCAGGAAATATGCTCGGTTTTTCAACCTCTAAGGATTTGAAATAATCACTGGGTTTTCCTGAGATTTTGGACGAGTGAGAAGACGCTCTTACAATGTTGGCCTCAGCTCTGGCTCGTTCCGATTTTTTAGATTTCTTTCTGAGTCCTCTCAAGCAGTTAGATATTTTATTGCACTTCTCCCAAAAACCAGATTCCAGAATTTTCGATCCTTCACTAGAATTTCCTGTATTTTTGACAGCTTTCAGAGGTGCATTGGTTACTTTCCACTCACCAAATGGTTTTCCGGAGATACCAGGCTCTTCGTGTAATTTCACAAAGATGTTAGATTTTTTATTGGAGTTATCGAAGTCTTCAAAGTTTCTTAGATCTTTTCCTGAATCTTTACAGTTTTGCATTATATCTGAATGATTAGATTCCCTATGTAGCTCTGGTGAAGCTTTTGTTTGTTTTTTACTTTCAGTTTCCTTATAAAAATGTCTAAGTTCATCATATGAAACAGTGGGTTTGCTCGTTCCCTGTGCAGATTTTATTGTTGAATACTCATTTCTATCTTTCTCACAATGTTCTCCACTAGCCCCTTCAGATTCTTGCAATGAATATGTTTTGCTAAAATAGTCTTTAAAATCAGCTTGTAAGCATTCAAATGATGGGCCACTTATTTTTGCCTTCAACACCTCAAGATCTGCTTCCTCTGTTGAAGGCTTTGCTTTGCGTTTACGTGTATGTTTGCAAGGTTCAGAAGACTTGCATTTTTTATACCTATGTAATTCAGCTGGACTGTCTCTTGAGCCATGAGTATCAGGTGCCTGTTTTGTAGTTGCTGGACTTTGGAGCTTTACTCTTCTATTTGCTTCTCGTGAATGCTTCCTGTGTTTTTTCTTTCGCTTTGATTTACACCCGATCTCTTTAGGATATGACGAGGATGTTGCCTCGAAAGAAGCTGTATGTTGAACAGGAGGACACTTGCATTCCTCCAATCTGACTTTATGCTTTTCCTTTGAATCTGATGGTCTAGGTAAAGAAAAAAGGAATATAAAGACCCTAACCACCACTCCTCCTTAGCCACTGGATCGCTTACTTGATGCTGTCTCTCATCGTACTGGATTCCCAGCATTGAGATGGCCAACAGCATGGTGTGTTTGCAAACACTTGAAAATGATTATATTATGCAAGTGTACAGTATTAACTCATTAATGACGTACCAAACTAAAAGCCTGTTTTTAACCTTAGTGGTCTTTAACATGCTTTAGTTTTCTTAACTTTCATGTCAGTACAGGTATCATAAAATCCACCACAGGACGACTGTATACACAGTCACAGGGAGGGCTAAGGAGAGTATCCTCCAACTTATCATGCCCAATGTCAAGGGAGATTCACTAGTAATATATTAGAAGTCTTGCGTGTAGTACACACTTTCTGTTGTCACAATTGTTCAGTCATTATTTTGCCGTCAACATTTCGCCATCACACTTTGTTGATTGGTTCAAAGTAAAACAGCCACAAATCAGAAATGAGGAGGACGGGAACATATGAATGGAAAGCAGCGAGAAAATTGCCAATGAGAAAATTGCCAATGAGAAACCACTAAGAACTGATAAAAACAATGAATCCTGAATGGCTAGTCAGGAGAACCTACATTTATTTTAAAGCATAAACTAATGAAATCTCTCAAAATGCTTTTTGAAAAAAAATTAAAATGCCATTTACCCCTCAGTAATCAAAAATAAGGTTTTAAACACATTTTTAAAAATTGAAAAAAATTTACACGTTCCACAGGAACAGAATAAATTTATCCACTGAATTGTGTTTTCTGCTTTTTAATACCTTCATTAAAGGTTTTACTTGAAGGCCTCAGCCTCTCCTGAAAGTATGGGCTTGGACATTACTTTTGCCCAGAGCTGTGAGTTTGTAAACCAGAGGTAGCTCCTGCAATTTCCCAAGATGCACCAGTAGGATATAGTCAGCCCAACTGCTGAAATGTTTCTCATCAGCTTCCAGCAAGTATCTGCTCAGTTATTTCTCAAAACTATTTGAAGCTGGAGGACAATTTCAAAAATTGTATTCAGGTAAAGTTTATACTGACTGTGTGTTAAAACAGAGAGGCAGAGTGAGAGCAAGACTGAGGAGGAGAGAGAGAGATCAATCATGATCTTGTAATGATTACATATCTATTGTAGCTTTTGTTTTATGTTTGAATTATAAATGCTCTCAGTGGAAAAGTCAAATTGTCACTCTGCCCATAACAGTTTGTGAGTTTTTGAAAAGGGTCCAAATGTAAACTGGACGAAGAATGAGAGTGGGTTTTCAACTAAACTCTTAACTAAAAGCTGTCCACCAGTGAGCTAAACCTTTGATTCCAACCTCCACTTCAACCAAACCTCAGGGATCCCCCTCCAAATTTCTGCCAAATCTGTTTTACTTTCACTTCCTGCTTCCCCATGATTGCTTGCCCCCACTGCTGTTTCTCTCCTTCATGGACACACTTATGCTATCTTCATCTGCATTGTGCATAGTCCCCATCCTGATCCTCACCCATACCCAATCCTGCTCACACTAGTTGCTCTCTACTCTCTTCGGGCCTGGTGCATTAGGCCTCAGTTTGCTCATACCCCTACTGCCCCCACTGTCTGCGTCTTGCCTACCTACCCCAGGCTGCCATCCAGCTCCCAGTCCCCATGGATTCGGGATTCTTTGCCAGTTTTCCAGCATATTGCGCTACACTCAATTTAAAGCACAACAAGCACATTAAGGAACAAACTGTTTATTTCCCAATTTAGTACTGGGAATCCAGCTCAGGCATTAGACTGGTGGTAGGAAGGGAGGGAGGGCCAGGAGGATTAAAGATAATAGAGAAGGATAGAGAGAAGAAATGTGATTGAACAACAACAACTTGCATTTATATAGCGCCTTTAACGTAGTAAAACGTCTCAAGGCGCTTCACAGGAGTATTAAAAGACAAAAAAATTTGACACCGAGCCACATAAGGAGAAATTAGGGCAGGTGACCAAAAGCTTGGTCAAAGAGGTAAGTTTTAAGGAGAGTCTTAAAGGAGGAAAGAGAGGTGGAGAGGTTTAGGCAGGGAATTCCAGAGCTTAGGGCCTAGGCAACACAAGACATGGCCACCAAAGGTTGAGCAATTATAATCAGGGATGCTCAAGCGTGCAGAATTAGAGGAACGCAGCTATCTCGGTACTAAAGGAAAAGAAAGGGAGATTGGGATATAGAAGGAAGAAAAGGGGAAAGGGGATTGAGATTAAGGGAGATGGACTGGGAGGTAGATGATGGGAGAGGATCTGAGGTGCCAAGGGAGGAGATAAGAGAGTGGGGAGCGAGAAGATGGAAGCCTGTGGGGAAGATAATGGGATAAGCAAGGGTAAGAGGAAGGGACTGTGAGGGGAAACAATGTGGGAGTAAAGGGAGGGGACGATGCAGGTTATGAGGGGTAGGAGAGGCTTTGGGAGCAAGAGGCTTGTGGCAAAGTGAGGACGAAGGGAGACTATGGCAATGAGCAGGTGTGGCAGAAGCAGAAAAGATGGGGAGAGGATGCAGATGAGTATTGGGGATTGGGTGAGGGTGACTGACAAGGGAGGGTACAGAAGATTATGGCGTGGTGGGACAAGGAAGGGGAGGAGATAGGGTGTGGAACTGTGGCAGAAGAAATCAGCAAGGGGACCAAAATGCCACCCCTTTTACAATGCTTTCCACTACTACTTGTGGCTCTGTAATGCCACTATTCATCATCCCAAAGAGAACCCGCACCTCTAGCCAAATCCCTTCCCCCATCCACCACCCAAAACCTACCTACAGCCCTCAATGGATCAATGCTCCAACTACTACTGTAGTCCCACTAACCAGCATCCTCACTTCCTACCAACAATAAGAGAGAAGACGAAGTAAGAGGAAAGAACCGCACATAGAAAGAACTACAAAAGACAAAGAAAAAAGAGATAACCGTAAAAAAAAAACAAGAGACAGAGAGAACCAAAAGAGATACAGGTTGAGCGGCCCCAATCCAGCAACCTCGGGACCGAGGCCGAGCCAGTTTTCGTGTTTTTCCGGACTTCGGAACATGTTTCTGATGTCTGAAGTTCGGAAATATCGCAACCAGGGCTCGGGCGTTTCCGGACTTCGGACATCAGAAACACATTCCGAGTCCGGAAATGCCTGGGCCCAGGTTGCGGTTTGACAGGGTGTCCGGATTCCGGAACATTTTACGGATTCCGGACGACCCTGCCACCAATCATCCCGGAGTCCGGAACATTCCGGATCTCCGGATTTTGGACGCTCAACCTGTACAGCGTTAAACCAACGCCACAGCAGATCCACTTATTTAAAAGAAAGTGGATCTGTTATACATATTAATACTTTTCCCCATTTCAAATTCTTTACTTCCTGTGAAATTGTTCCCTTACCAAGCCATCCCAACTCCACTTTTTCCTCACCCTATCCTCCGATTTATCATAGCAATTCCACAGGAGATCCACTATTTTATACTAAAGTGGGAAATGTTAGCATACCTTGAATTAATATAAATAGGCAAAATGTACATATAGCTGGATGCATTTAGTTCAAACAGCTTTTCTGCATACAAATGAATCTCCTGCATGTGCATGCTGTACTGATTAATTCACTGTGGTTTTGATTATATATATTTCTGAAGGATTCGATAGCAGTATTGTATTAATGAATATACAGGGCAAATTGTTGGAAAAAATTCTGAGGTACAGTATTAATCGTCATTTAGAAAGGCACGGATTAATCAAGGACAGTCAGCATGGATTTGTTAAGGGGAGGCCGTGTCTGACTGACTTGATTGAAGTTTTTGGAGGAGGTAACCAGGAGGGTTGATGAGGGTAGTGCGTTTGATGTAGTCTACATGGATTTTAACAAGGCTTTTGACAAGGACCCACATGGCAAACTGGTCAGAAAAGTAAAAGCCCATGGGATCCAAGCGAAAGTTGCAAGTTGGATCCAAAATTGGCTCAGTAGCAGGAAACAAAGGGTAATGGTCAACGGGTGTTTTTATGACCAGAAGGCTGCTTCAGTGGGGTTCCGCAGGGCTCAGTATGAGGTCCCTTGCTTTTTGTGGTATATATCAATGATTTAGACTTCAATGTAGGGGGCATGATGAAAAAGTTTGCAGATTATACAAAAATTGACTGTGTGATTGATATTGAGGAAGAAAGCTATAGACTGCAGGAAGATAACAATGGACTGGTCAGGTGGGCAGAAAAGTGGCAAATGGAATTCAATCCGGAGAAGTGTGAGGTAATGCATTTGGGGAGGGCTAACAAGGCAAGGGAATACGCAATAAATGGTAGGATACTGAGAAGTGCAGAGGAACACTGAGATTGGGTAGGCTGGGGTTTGTTTTCTTTGGAACAGAGGAGGCTGAGGGAAGATTTAATTGAGGTGTATAAAATTATGAGGGGCCTAGATAGAGTGGATAGGAAGGACCTATTTCCCTTAGCAGAGAGGTCAATAACCAGGGGGCATAGATTTAAAGTAATTGGTAGAAGGATTAGAGGGGAGTTGAAGAGATCTTTTTTCACCCAGAGGGTGGTGGGGTCTGGAACTCACTGCCTGAAAGGGTGATTGAAGAAGAAACCCTCACTGCATTTAAAAAGTACTTGGATATGCACTTGAGGTGCCGTAATCTACAAGGCCATGGACCAAGAGCTGGAAAGTGGGATTAGGCTGGATAGCTTTTATTCGGCTGGCATGGACACAATGGGCCAAAAATTTCAATGATTCTATGACTTGAAACCCAAGTTATTCTTTTATATCTAGAAATATCTCCAATACTAACCTAGGCCAGGAAGATTTAGCCTGTTCTTTCATAGACAGTTGTGTTGTGGGAGCATTTACCTCCTGATGGCTCTAATGAAGAAACAAAATACAAAACAATATGAAATCAAAAAATTGAAACATTTTATAGCTTACCAATACGTATACAAAGTAGTTCACTGTATTTATTATAAACTCAGTGTTATAGCTGGAATCCAATATACTTTCTGGTCCTGTGTCACAAATCCAATATACCTTTAAGATCATCTCACAAAATTTGAAAATAACCTTAGTTTATCATCTTCAAAAAGTCGTGGAAACAGCACCAGAGCATTGAGAAATATTAATTTATGAGAAAATCTGCAACGGTATACACATTATAAGATTTCATATACTTCTTGGGACACATGTGACTAACCCAAGTAGAACCCAAAACTTTCTATTAGAATACTACCTTCTAATTCAACGTCAAGAATCCATATTCTTTATGGAAGATAGAGATGAGTAGAAATTACTATTTCCCATATTAGTGAATAGAAACATAGAAAACATAGAAAAATAGGAGCAGGAGTAGGCCATTCGGCCCTTCGATCCTGCTCCGCCATTCAATATGATCATGGCTGATCCTCTATCTCAATACCATATTCCCGCTCTCTCTCCATACCCCTTGACGCCTTTTGTGTCTCGAAATCTATCTATCTCCTTCTTAAATATATTCAGTGACTTAGCCTCCACAGCCTTCTGTGGTAGAGAATTCCACAGGTTCACCACCCTCTGAGTGAAGAAATTTCTCCTCATCTCAGTCGTAAATGTCCTACCCCGTATCCTGAGACTGTGACCCCTCGTTCTAGACCCCCCCAGCCAGGGGAAACATCCTCCCTGCATCCAGTCTGTCTAGCCCCGTCAGAATCTTATATGTTTCAATGAGAGCCCCTCTCATTCTTCTAAACTCTAGTGAATATAGGCCTAGTCGACCCAATCTCTCCTCATATAACAGTCCTGCCATCCCAGGAATCAGTCTGGTGAACCTTCGTTGCACTCCCTCTATGGCAAGTATATCCTTTCTTAGGTAAGGAGACCAAAACTGCACACAGTACTCCAGGTGTGGTCTCACCAAGGCCCTGTATAACTGTAGTAAGACATCCTTGCTCCTGTACTCAAATCCTCTTGCAATGAAGGCCAACATACCATTTGCCTTTCTAACTGCTTGCTGCACCTTATGAAACATTATGAATGCTTCATAAAACATTTGTCTATCTACTATGTTAACAGCGACATGAGTTCATTAAAATAGGTGAATGTCTCAGTTAAAAGGGTGAACAGAGAATGTCACATGAACACATTACGACTTCATCTACAAATATCACAAAGAGAAATTTTGTGCAATTGCACAGTAAAAATATTGCTGCATTACTGATGCTTCTAGCCACACGACATGGTGCACTGAGGAGTTTGTTTGTTCTTTTTCTCCCCTGATCTCTTGAAAACTTTAACCTCCCTTACTGGGATATGGTTCCGTGGGCAGCAGTAACCCTCTAGTATCCTGTCCAAGTGAGCAGCATCCCTGTGAGCCTTGAGAATGAGTGTTGGCAGACTGTAGGACATGACAGCTGAATTCTATCTTGTCCACACAGGCACCTGAGCAGCTTCATCATAAATGTTGCCAATTTCCTTTCTCGCATCCTGTCTCATATGCATCAGTCTTTAATATGGGCCCATTAAAGACAGATGCAGGCAAGACTATAATGGACAATAAGGAAATAGAAGACTGTTTAAATGATTATTTTGCATCAGTTTTTACTGTGGAATAAGAGGACAAAATCCCAGCGATATAAAGAGCCTTCATAATCTTCTGCAAACCCTTCCACTAGTTCACACTGTTCTTCAAGGGAAGAGTATAAAGATGCAAAAACAACCACCTGACTTACTGAGAGTACTGCCACAGGAGAACCAGTATTGGCCCAGATTTTGCATTGAGAATAATGGTGAGGTTATCAATGCTCACCGTTATTATGGAGTAAATCGGACAGCAACTTCTGGAGTATACATATGCGCAGTTAAACGTGGAAATCCAGAAGTTGCAGTCCGAATTACCCTGCTCCTCCAGAGGCTGCGCTATACCGGTACCTTGACGATAAGACTCGGCATTGAAATCAATGTAAGGGCGTGAAGGTGAATGATGGTGGAGCCCAGCACATGAGTGCAAAAAACAAGGCTGAAGCGTTTGCAACCATCTTCAGCCAGAAGTGCCGAGTGGATGATCCATATCGGCCTACTCCTGAGGTCCCCACCATCACAGAAGCCAGTCTTCAGCTGATTCGATTCACTCCACGTGATATCAAGAAATGGCTGAGTGCACTGGATACAGCAAAGGCTATGGGCCCCAACAACATCCTGGCTATCGTGCTGACGACTTGTGCTCCAGAACTAGCCGCGCCTCTAGCCAAGCTGTTCCAGTAGAGCTACAACACTGGCATCTATCCGACAATGTGGAAAACTGCCCAGGTATGTCCTGTCCACAAAAAGCAGGACAAATCCAACCTGGCCAATCAGTCTACTCTCAATCATCAGCAAAGTGATGGAAGGTGTCATCAACAGTGCTATCAAGCAGCACTTACTCACCAATAACCTGCTCACTGATGCCCAGTTTGGGTTCCGCCAAGACCACTCGGCTCCTGACCTCATTACAGCCTTGGTCCAAACATGGACAAAGGAGCTGAATTCCAGAGGTGAGGTGAGAGTGACTGCCCTTGACATCAAGGCAGCATTTGACCGAGTGTGGCATCAAGGAGCCCTAGTAAAACTGAAGTCAATGGGAATCGGGGGGGAAAATGCTCCACTGGCTGGAGTCATACCTAGCACAAAGGAAGATGGTTGTGGTGGTTGAAGGTCAATCATCACTGCCCCAGGACATCACTGCAGGAGTTCCTCAGGGCAGTGTCCTAGGCCCAACCATCTTCAGCTGCTTCATCAATGACCTTCCCTCCAACATAAGGTCAGAAATGGGGATGTTCGCTGATGACTGCACAGTGTTCAGCGCCATTCACAACTCCTCAGATAATGAAGCAGTCCATGCCCGCATGCAACAAGACCTGGACGATGTTCAGGCTTGGGCTGATAAGTGGCAAGTATCATTCGTGCCACACAAGTGCCAGGCAATGACTATCTCCAACAAGCGAGAGTCTAATCACCTCCCCATGACATTCAACGGTATTACCATCGCCGAATCCCCCACCATCAACATCCTGGGGGACCACCATTGACTAGAAACTTAACTGGACCAGCCACATAAATACTGTGGCAACAAGAGCAGGTCAGAGGCTAGGTATTCGGCGGCGAGTGTCTCACCTCCTGACTCCCCAAAGCCTTTCCACCATCTACAAGGCACAAGTAAGGAGTGTGATGGAATACTCTCCACTTGCCTGGATAAGTGCAGCTCCAACAACACTCAAGAAGCTCGACACCATCCAGGACAAAGCAGCCCGCTTGATTGGCATCCCATCCACCACCTTAAACATTCACTCCCTCCACCACCGGCGTACCATGGCTGCAGTGTGTACCATCTACAAGATGCACTGCAGCAACTCGCCAAGGCTTCTTCGGCAGCACATCCCAAACCCGCGAGCTCTACCACCTAGAAGGACAAGGGCAGCAGGTGCATGGGAACACCACCACCTCCAAGTCACACACCATCCTGACTTAGAAGTATATCGCCAATCCTTCATCGTCGCTGGGTCAAAATCCTGGAACTCCCTCCCTAACAGCACTGTGGAAGTACTTTCACCACACGGACTGCAGCAGTTCAAGAAGGCGGCTCACCACCACCTTCTCAAGGGCAATTAGGGATGGGCAATAAATGCTGGCTTTGCCAGTGACGCCCACATCCCATAAACGAATTTTTTTAAAAAGGTGGTGTACTTACCCATTAAACACGGCAGAAAATATTTGGGCTGGGGCATTCAGGTGTAAGTGAATTTTTAACGCCATGATAAGTCAGAATTACTGCCAAACAACCTCTCTGGTCTTGAAAATTTAATTTTACAAATGTGGAGTCTCATTCCTTCAGAATTTAGTTAGTGATGGAGATTCAAAAAAATTTTTTTTTTTTTTACTTTTTCTGCCTGTCTCTTTTATCTCTCTCTCTTAATCCCATTTTTCTTTCCCAATCTTTATTTTGCTTTCTGTACATGAAGATTCTTCAATCTGATTGGTTGAAGAGCCTCGCTGTTGCTTGACCTGCTCATAGATGCCACAGATCCCCTGTAGAGGGCGCCACACTAGATCAGATGCCCGATGACAGCAAGTCTACACTCAATAGCCCGCCAAAACTCTGTGGGCAGCTGTCAGCGTAGTAAACGGGGAGCACTATTCCTTCACCGCTGACTGCAAAATACGGATCATTATGTAAACTATCAGCTGTTATCATCACCACCTTCTCAAGGGCAACTAGGGATGGGCAATAAATGCTGGCCTTGCCAGCAATGCCCACATCCCATGAATGAATTAAAAAAAAATCTGTTGTTATTGTTTGAATGATGTTCAAAAATTCCTCACGTTTCACTTTTACTGTTTAAGCATCATCTGAATCTCTTGACTACATTAAACTTTGCAACACATTCCAACCCAACTATTTTATGCTGGCAAAAGTAGGTGTAATAACTAATGTAATACCCAACTTCAAAAGATCAAGGAGGACATGAAACAAAAGAAAGAGCACTTTCACAAAAGTTATTATTCACTATATCTAAAAAAAAAATTAAAAGGGAATTTTATTTAATATAATTTAGAATAAATTAAGCTATTTGAACCATTAAGCAGACTTTTTCATGCTCTACTTCTTGGAACTGTTATAACATTTTTCTTATTGTTACTGCTCTTCAGTTACAATACATTTATACATTGTTTTCTTGGCACACAGTCTAATGGCCTAATGTACATAAATGAATGGCAGGTTAAGAGCCTTACAGAGTGGCTCAGTAGGCTGTCCTATGGACTGATTCTATTGAGTGTTAATGGTATTTGCATGCAAAACTTACCAGTTTTCTTCTTTTTCCTATTCGAGGCGATAATGAAGATTGCCATGGTAACAGGTTTCCTCCACTGCAGTGTGGCATCTGCTCAGTCTTGTTTTTTTCTTCCTAACAAATTATTAATAAAAACACAACTGTTGAGTACAATAAACGTGGATTATTTCAAGAATGATAAGGCCTAATAACTAACAGTAGAGCAGTAAACATTATACCCAGAAAGATCTGATTATAGATTTCAGGCTCAACTGACCATCAAACTACGTTACCATCATCAGATCACGTACATTACTTCATGGTTAGGCTGCTAGATGGGGCACTGCACAGAAGTGGTTCCCCGCTCTTTGGGACGAAAAATTGATTACTTTACCTACTTTGGAGTAAAATACTCCTTGATCAGAACAGCGCTGGTGCTCATGGAAAGTATTCCACCTTCCAACTGAACAGGGAAGTTGGAGAACGGGGGAATTAAAATATAATGTGTTAAACTTAATACACAGTCCATCATAACCAAAATGACAACTTGTTACTGCAGAAATATGATTCTGCACAGTCCAGACTTTTAATAACAAACATTTCCCACACTCAGTTGGCAACACTGGTGAATTTGGAATTAACTTCATGACAGCAGCGACAATATCAGCATAATAAATTTCCAGCTAAACTCAAAGTTCCATTCTATAGTTTGAAAGTGTCTAAACTTTGTTATTACTGTGCAGCAAATAAACTGGGATGGATACTCTTAATACGTAATGGGAGTGATGTTTCATTCATGAATCCATGTGAATGTCACCATGCATCAATAACATAAAACACACTAACATTTGACGTCAGCACTGACATCTGCTGTTAGCACAATCTGCTCCCCCCAATACACAAGAAATTGAAAAGTGTATTTTCTATTGACACAGTCCCCACTGTTTATAGTGGGCACGTCCGTGCGAATGTGATCTGCCCGCTATACGCGGTGGCCAGTGTATCAGGTTGGATCAATTTCAAGCAGATTTTTGACAACTTCAGAAATTAAAACTAAACTCGTTGTTTAATCACAGAATCATAGAAGATAGGAGCAGGAGTAGGCCATTCGGCCCCTCTAGCCTGCTCCGCCATTCAATGCGATCATGGCTGATCATCCAAATTCAGTACCCTGTCCCTGCTTTCTCCCCATATCCCTTGATCCCTTTAGCCTTAAGAAATATATCCAACTCCTTCTTGAATCTATTTAATGAATTGGCCTCTACTGCCTTCTGTGGCAGAGAATTCCACAGGTTCACCACTCTCTGGGTGAAGAAATTCATAAGAACATAAGAAATAGGAGCAGGAGTAGGCCAATCGGCCCTTCGAGCCTGCTCCGCTATTCAATAAGATCATGGCTGATCTGATCCTAACCTCAAATCTAAAGAACACAAGAAGTAGGAGCAGGACCTGGCCACTCAGCCCCTGGGCCCGCTACGCCACCCACAGGGCCTCGACCGATCCGAACTCAGCCTCATGTCCAATTTCCTGCCCGCTCCCCATAACCCCTAATTCCCTTTACTTCTAGGAAACTGTCTATTTCTGTTTTAAATGTATTTAATGATGTAGCTTCCACAGCTTCCTGGGGCAGAAAATTCCACAGACCTACTACCCTCTGAGTGAAGAAGTTTCTCCTCATCTCAGTTTTGAAAGAGCAGCCCCTTATTCTAAGATTATGCCCCCTAGTTCTAGCTTCACCCATCCTTGGGAACATCCTTACCGCATCCACCCGATCAAGCTCCCTTCACAATCTTATATGTTTCAATAAGATCGCCTCTCACTCTTCTGAACTCCAATGAGTAGAGTCCCAATCTACTCAACCTCTCCTCATATGTCCACCCCCTCATCCCGGGGATTAACCGAGTGAACCTTCTTTGTACTGCCTCGAGAGCAAGTATGTCTTTTCTTAAGTATGGACACCAAAACTGTATGCAGTATTCCAGGTGCGGTCTCACCAATACCTTATATAACTGCAGCAATACCTCCGTTTTTATAATCTATCCCCCTAGCAATAAAAGCCAACATTCCGTTGGCCTTCTTGATCACCTGCTGCACCTGCATACTAACTTTTTGATTTTCTTGCACTAGGACCCCCAGATCCCTTTGTACTGCAGTACTTTCCAGTTTCTCGCCATTAAGATAATAACTTGCTCTCTGATTTTTCTTGCCAAAGTGCATAACCTCACATTTTCCAATATTGTATTGCATCTGCCAAATCTCCACCCACTCACCCAGCCTGTCTATATCCCCTTGTAGGTTTTTTATGTCCTCCTCACTTTCTACTTTCCCTCCCATCTTTGTATCATCTGCAAACTTTGATATGTTACACTCGGTCCCCTCCTCCAAATCGTTAATATAGATTGTGAAGAGTTGGGGACCCAGCACCGACCCTTGCGGAACACCACTGGCTACTGGTTGCCAGTCCGAGAATGAACCATTTATCCCAACTCTCTGCTTCCTGTTAGATAACCAATCCTCCACCCATGCCAGAATATTCCCTCCAATTCAGTGATTTTTTTATCTTGAGCAATAATCTTTTATGTGGCACCTTGTCGAATGCCTTCTGGAAGTCTAAATACACTACGTCCATTGGTTCCCCTTTATCCACCTTGTACGTTATGTCCTCAAAGAACTCAAGCAAATTTGTCAGACATGACTTCCCCTTCATAAAGCCATGCTGACTTTGTCCTATTAAATTATGTTTATCTAAATGTTCCGTTACTGTCTCCTTAATAATAGACTCCAAAATTTTACCCACCACAGATGTTAGGCTAACTGGTCTATAATTTCCAGCCTTCTGCCTACTACCCTTTTAAAATAAGGGTGTTACATTAGCAGTTTTCCAATCTGCCGGGACCTTTGCTGAGTCCAGGGAATTTTGGAAAATTATTACCAAAGCATCCACAATCCCTACTGCCACTTCCCTCAAGACCCTAGGATGTAAGCCATCAGGTCCAGGGGATTTATCCGCCTTGAGTCCCATTATTTTACTGAGTACCAATTCCTTAGTGATTTTAATCGTATTTAGCTCCTCCCCCCCTAGAGCCCCCTGTTTGTCCAGTGTTGGGATATTCTTAGTGTCCTCTACCGTAAAGACTGAAACAAAATATTTGTTCAGCATTTTTGCAATCTCCATGTTTCCCACCATTAATTTCCCGGTCTCATCCTCTAAGGGACCTACGTTTGCCTTAGTCACCCTTTTTCTTTTTATATAACTATAGAAACTCTTGCTATCTGTTTTTATATTTTTTGCTAATTTATTTTCATAATCTATCTTCCCTTTCTTAATCAATCCTTTAGTTACTTTTTGCTGTCTTTTGAAGACTTCCCAATCTTCTATCCTCCCACTAAGTTTGGCTAACTTATATGTCCTTGTTTTTAGTTGGATACTATCCTTAATTTCTTTACTTAACCACGGATGGCTGTCATTTCTTTTACACCCTTTTTTCCTCAGTGGAATATTTTTTTTTTGAAAGTTGTAAAATAACTCCTTAAATGAACACCACTGCTCATGTACCGTCTTACCCTTTAATCTATTTTCCCAGTCCACTTTAATCAATTCCGCTTTCATACCATCATAGTCTCCTTTATTCAAGCTCAGTACGCTTGTTTGAGAACCAACCTTCTCACCCTCAAATTGGATATGGAATTCAACCATGTTATGGTCACTCATTCCAAGGGAATCCTTAACTGGGACATTATTAATTAATCCTGACTCATTACACAGGACCAGGTCATTTCTGTCCTAAATGGCTTACCCCTTATCCTTAGACTGTGACCCCTGGTTCTGGACTCCCCGACCATCGGGAACATCCTTCCTGCATCTAGTTTGTCTTGTCCTGTCAGAATTTTATAAGTTTCAATGAGATCCCCTCTCATTCTTCTAAACTCCAGCGAGTATAAGCCCAATCGACCCAATCTCTCTTCATACGTCATTCCTGCCATCATAGAAACATAGTACCCTGTCCCTGCTTTCCCACACAGAATCCCCATCGAGCCTGCACTGACACATATCCCACCCTATCCCCGTAACCCCACTATTTAATTACCCCTAACATATCCCATCCTATCCCTGTAACCCCACATATTTAATCCCCCCCTAACACTAAGGGTCAATTTATCATAGCCAAATCAACCTAACCCGCACATTTTTGGACTGTGGGAGGAAACCGGAGCACCCGGAGGAAACCCACGCAGACACGGGGAGAATGTGCAAACTCCACACAGTCACCTGAGGCCGGATTCGATCCCGGGTCCCTGGCGCTGTGAGGCACCAGTGCTAACCACTATGCCACCGTGCCGCCCAGGTATCAGCCTTGTGAATCTTCGCTGAACGCCTTCCATGGCAAGAACATCCTTCCTCAGATAAGGCGACCAAAACTGCACACAGTACTCAAGGTGTGGTCTCACCAAGGCCCTGTACAACTGCAGCAAGACAGCCTTGTTCCTGTACTCAAACCCTCTCGCTATGAAGGCCAACATACCATTTGCCTTCTTAACCGCCTGCTGCACCTGCAAGCTTACCTTCAGCGACTGGTGCACAAGGACACCCAGGTCTCGTTGCACTTCCCCTTCTCCCAATCTATTGCCATTCAGATAATAATCTGCCTTTCTGTTTTTGACACCAAAGTGGATAACCTCGCATTTATCCACGTTATATTGCATCTGCCACGCTTCTGCCCAATCACCCAACCTGTCCAAATCATCCTGGAATTTCTCGGCATCCTCCTCGCAGCACACACGCCCACCCAGTTTTGTGTCGTCTGCAAACTTGGAGATATTACATCTAGTTCCCTTGTCTAGATCATTAATATATATTGTGAATAGCTGGGGTCTAAGGACCGATCCCTGCGGTACCCCACTAGTCACTGCCTGTCACTCGGAAAAAGACCCGTTTATTCCAACTCTTTGCTTTCTGTCTGCCAACCAGTTCTCTATCCAAGTCAATACCTTGCCCCCAATCCCACGTGCCTTAACTTTACACGCTAATCTCTTATGCAGGACCTTATCAAAAGCCTTTTGGAAGTCCAAATACACCAGATCCACTGGTTGTCCCTTATCTATTTTACCAGTTACATCCTCAAAAAATTCCAGTAGATTAGTCAAGCATGATTTACCTTTTGTAAATCCATGTTGACTTTGTCCGATCCTGTCACTGTTTTCCAAGTGCTCAGCTATTACATCTTTTATAATGGACTCTTGCATTTTCCCCACTACCGATGTCAGGCTTACCGGTCTGTAATTCCCCGTTTTCTCTCTACCACCCTTTTTGAATAGTGGGGTAACATTAGCTACCCTCCAATCCATGGGTACTGTTCCAGATTCCATCGAATGTTGGAAGATGATCAACAATGCATGTACTATTTCTAGGGCCACTTCCTTAAGTACCCTAGGATGTAGATTATCAGGCCCTGGGGATTTATCGGCCTTCAATCCCTTCAATTTCCCTAACACCATTTCCCTACAAATACTGATTTCTTTCAGTTCCTCCCTTTCATCAGACCCTATGTTCCCCAACATCTCTGGGAGGTTATTTGTGTCCTCCTTTGTGAAGACAGAACCAAAATATGTATTTAATTGGTCTGACATTTCTTTGTTCCCCATTATAAGTTCCCCTGATTCTGACTGCAAGGGACCTATGCTTGATTTCACTAATCTTTTTCTCTTCACATATCTATAAAAGCTTTTACAGTCAGTTTTTATGTTCCCTGCAAGCTTACTCGCATTCTATTTTCCCCTTCTTAATTAATCCCTTTGTCCTCCTTTGTTGAATCTTAAACTGCTCCCAATCCTCAGGGTTACTGCTTTTTCTGGCCAATTTATATGCCCTCTCCTTGGATCTTATGCTATCCCTAATTTCCCTTGTTAGCCACGGTTGAGTCACCCTTTTTGTTTTACTCTTATGCCAAACTGGGATGAACAAATTCTGTAGTTCGTCCATGCGGTCTTTGAATGTTTGCCATTGCCTATCCACCGTCAACCCTTTGAGTGACATTCCCCAATCAATCCTACCCAACTGGCACCTCATACCATCGTAGTTTCCTTTTTTTAATTCAGGACCCTAGTCTCCGAGTCAACTACTTCACTCTCCATCCTAATGAAGAATTCTATCATATTATGATCGCTCTGACCCAAGGGGCCTCGCACAAGAAGATTGCTAATTAATCCTTTCTCATTGCATAATACCCAGTCTAAGATGGCCTGATCTGTGGTTGGTTCCTCGACATATTGGTCCAGGAAACCATCCCGTAAACACTCCAGGAATTCCTCCTCCATAGTATTGTTACTAATTTGGTTAGCCCAATCTATATGTAGATTAAAGTCACCCATGATGACTGCTGTGCCCTTATTGCACGCTTCTCTCATTTCCCTTTTAATGCCATCCCCAACCTCCGCATTACTGTTTGGAGGTCTATATATCACTCCCACTAACGTTTTCTGCCCCTTGTTATTTCTCAGTTCAACCCATACAGATTCCACATCATCAGAGCTAATATCCTTCCTTTCAATTGTGTTAATCCCCTCTTTAACCAGCAATGCTACCCCACCTCCCTTTCCTTTTTGCTATCTTTCCTGAATATTGAGTACCCCTGGATGTTGAGTTCCCAGCCTTGGCCACCCTGGAGCCATGTTTCGGTAATACCAATCAAATCATATTCGTTTACCTCTATTTGCGCAGTTAATTCATCCACCTTGTTCCGAATGCTCCTTGCATTAAGACACAAAGCCTTCAGGCTTGTTTTTTTAATGCTCTTAGACCTATTAGAATTAGTATTTACTGTGGCCATGTTTGATTTAAACCGTTGTTTTCTCTGACTGCCACTTTTGTTTTTCTCCTTCCTATCTTTTGCTTTTATCCTTGTTTCCCTTTCCTCTGTCTCCCTGCTCAGGTTCCCAACCCCCTGCCATTTTAGTTTAAACCCTCCCCCAGAGCACTAGCAAACACTCCCCCTAGGACATCAGTCCCGGCCCTGCCCAGGTGTAGACCGTCCGGTTTGTACTGGTCCCACCTCCCCCAGAACCGGTTCCAATGCCCCAGGAATTTGAATCCCTCCCCCTTGCACCATTCCTCTAGCCACGTATTCATTTGAAATATCCTTCTATTTCTACTCTGACTAGCACGTGGCACTGGTAGCAATCCTGAGATTACTACCTTTGAGGTCCTATTTTTTAATTTACCTCCTAACTCCCTATATTCTGCTTTTAGGACCTCATCCTGTTTTTTACCTATATCGTTGGTACCTATATGCACCATGACAACTGGCTGTTCACCCTCCCCTTAAGTACTATCAGCTTTGGAATTTGAGGTCAGATCTCCATCCCCTTCTCTCTTTCTCACGGAGGTGATTCTCCGAAGTAGCGGTCAGGAAGTGACCTCCTGCAGGGAGCCTCTGCACCTTCTCTCCCGCTCCCAGTCAGAATTTGCTGTTGGATTTCTGGGCTTCTATATTTTTAATATTTCTTATAATTATATTTGTGGACAATATTCCTGGCTACAGACAAGCTACGTGAGGTGGATGTTTTTCACCTTATTCAGCTATTGAAAGTTGAACAGGGCCAAAGTACGCAGCGGTCTGGTCAGTTTCACCACTACAGCAGGTACTATAAATGCAGCGTTTCAGCAGGCTTTGTCACTTGAGGCTGCCTGAAAGGACTTAATGACAGGTAAAGGCAGGAAGGATCTTCCCCTCTGAAACAGTGTTGATTGCCATTTACTAGGTTAATCCTTAAATTAGTCCCGAATGATCAATTGTTATTTTACCAGTTTGTGATACAAGACTAATAGAGCCATAGTTACCAGGGTTCATTTTGTCACCGTTTTGAAAATAGTTATCATGTTGGCTTGTTTCTAATCTGATGGGAGTTACCCTGTACTCATTGACTCCTTTTGCACTATAGAATTTTTATCCCTCACCTCAATTTGATATTTCAGGTACGCGCTGTCCATCCCTGGGGACGTATTGTTTTGAGCCTGTCTAGTTATTTCAAAGTTTATTTTTAGGGCCCCCTACGATGGAGTGGCATGTTACTAGTGTCTTCTCGTGTGAATACTTCCAGGAATTAATCATGTTAATTCTGTTTTGCTCCTCCTTAGTTTCAAACCAGTTTTCATCCTTAAAGGATCTCATTTCTTCTTTGATAACCCTCTAGCTTTTTCTTGCTGTTGCATTTAGCATCTGCATCTAAACTTGTTTCTTGTTCCCTCTTTGTCCCTCTGATCATCTTTTTGAAAGCTCCTGCAGTCTCTGTACAGGCTTTGTAGAGTTGTGTGTTATTTTCTTCACTTGATTTGGTCTTCCTTTACTATCCTAGATGCTCAGTACTATATATTTAAAGCTATTCCATTTGTCCTTAAGTGATGTTTTATTTCCTCAGTTACTTTGTTCAAGCTCTTCCTTCATTCCCTTGAAGGTGGCCCTTTTAAAGTTACATATCTGACTATTGGTATTGGTTTACAGTATTTGTTTATATCAGCTCAAACTAAATTTGATCATGTTGTCACCACTATCATCAAAGGTTCCACTTCTTCCATTCGTAGCATGCGATCTGGGTCACTTGCCAGTACCTAATTAAGATGTGAATTGCCTCTTGTGGGTCCCCAACGGAAGGGTCAGAAAGTAGTCATGGATTGTGTTTAGTAATTCAGATTCTAAGTTAAAATTGCCCACTGATATCTTTTTGCTTGCACATACTTTAAAAAAAAATCTGTTTAACAAACAGATCCTCCTTTTTGTTTTAACTTGATGTCTTATAGCAAAATCATAAGAGTTTTCTTTGCTCTTTTTGCACTACACACTTCACAAAGAACGTTCAGGACAGGTAAAGTCCACTGCTATCCATCTGGCTGGTCTCAGTACTTTCAGCCACAGTAGTTCACTGGGGAAGATTATTCTGTATCATTGGTTCTACTTCCTTTACCTGCCAGGTGTCCTTGAGATAGAGCTACACCACCTCCTCTCCCATCCAATCTATATTTCCTACATATCTAAACTCTTGTATCTTTTACTCGTGTCCATCACTGGGGTTACATCATAGTTCCCAACTTCTTTCATTAGCCTCTGTAACCTGCACAGCTCTAGCCCCAGGTAAACAAGTCACCATTCCCTGGATACTGCCTTTATGACATACACGCACCATTCAGTGAGTATTGTCTCTGTGACACACATTGTGAGACCACCTCCAACCGACATCCAGATCCACCAAGTCACCAATGGCACCCCAGTTTAAACAGCCAATCTCAACAGAGACTCACATTTATTCAGCTATTAGCTGAACATCACGATAACATCAACAGGTTCCATCCCACCATCAAACTCACCATGGACTACTCCTCAGAATCGGTTTCATTCTTAGACACACGAATCTCCATCAAAGACGGACACCTCAGCACTTCACTCTACCGCAAGCCCACGGACAACCTCACGATGCTCCACTTCTCCAGCTTCCACCCTAACCACATTAAAGAAGCCATCCCCTATGGACAAGCCCTGCGAATACACAGGATCTGCTCAGACGAGGAGGAACGCGATGGACACCTACGGACGCTGAAAGACGCCCTCGTAAGAACGGGATATGACGCTCGACTCGTCGATCGACAGTTCCGACGGGCCACAGCGAAAAATCGCATAGACCTCCTCAGAAGGCGAACACGGTACACAACCAACAGAGTACCCTACGTCGTCCAGTACTTCCCCGGAGCGGAGAAACTACGCCATGTTCTTCGCAGCCTTCAACATGTCATCGATGACGACGAACACCTCGCTAAGGCCATCCCCACGCCTCCACTACTCACCTTCAAACAACCGCCTAACCTCAAAAGTACCATCGTTCGCAGCAAATTACCCAGCTGTCAGGAGAACAGCGACCACGACACCACACAACCCTGCCACGGCAACCTCTGCAAGACATGCCAGATCATCAACACAGATACCATCATCACACGTGAGGACACTACCCACCAGGTACATGGTACATACTCATGTGACTCGGCCAACGTTGTCTACCTCATACGTTGCAGGAAAGGATGCACCGCAGCATGGTACATCGGCAAGACCATGCAGACACTGCGACAACGTATGAACGGACACCGCGCAACAATCGCCAGGCAGGATTGTTACCTCCCAGTCGGGGAACACTTCAGCAGTCAAGGACATTCAGCCTCGGATCTGCGGGTAAGCGTTCTCCAAGGCGGCCTTCGAGACACACGACAACGCAAAATCATCAAGCAGAAACTGATAGCCAAGTTCCGCACCCATGAGGACGGCCTCAACCGGGATCTTGGTTGCATGTCACGCTACATGACGTAGAATCATCCAGACTCGAGTCGTCGTTGGCTTGTTCACAGATGTGATTTCCAGTTTTTAAAAAAAGTAAAAAGCTTAACCATACAGACTGCAGCATTTGACACGTTGGACCCCCTGTGACCCCACCTCATTGTCTTAGCTGCATTTTGCTGTGTCTTTGATGTAATGCCTTCCTGACTGGCCTGATTGTATCTCTGCTGAGGTGTGATGGAGGGCAGTCAGAAAGATTTACTGTAGTCGTCTGACATTGTAAGCTACACATTGTTCTCTGTCTATATATGCTTTGTTGATTTGTATTCCTTCACTTTACCTGACGAAGGAGCAGCGCTCCGAAAGCTCGTGATTTCAAATAAAACTGTTGGACTATAACCTGGTGTTGTGCGACTTCTCATTTTTGTCCACCCCAGTCCAACACCGGCATCTCCGCATCATAGCTATTAGCTAGACTACAGAAACTTTACACTGTGAATAAAATAATCTATTTGAAGGCAGGCTTTCATTTGAGGTTTTAGCACTTGCCCAAATAATCACTGTGTTAAAAATCCTGGCAGATACAAGCGTTCTTTGATGCTTTTATCTACTTAAGGCCATTTGCCTACATAACAACTGTCGATGCATTTCAAAGCTAATTCATTTTTCATCCACGACAATTTTCACGTGCACACACTGAAACCAGATAATTTACTCCCAGCTTGTATTGTTTGTATAGTTTTTCTTGCCTTATTAAAAAAATAATTTGCATTAACTTTAGAATAAGTGAATCTCCGGAATGCAGATTAGATATTATTAAGGGGTCTGCAACAACTTGTGTGCAGTGAAGACTACTCATTCATGGACAAATCTATTTACATTTACAGTATTAGACAGAAAAGATCAGTCAGACCTGATTGCAGCACAGTATCTGCTGACACCTGTCGTGCTATCCAAACACAAATCAGTGCAGAGTTAAGGAGATTCAATTTTCAGATTATGGGATCACAGTTCTGAATACAAGTACCTTCTGAAAGTTTACAGAATATACTAAGCATAGGGACTTCAGAAGATAACTTCCCCCAAATAACAAACATGGACCTGTACCAAATCAACATGTTTAGAAAATAAACTTTTTGGATCTGCCTCATGGGTGGTGCGTGGCAGGCACTGAATGCTGGAAGATACCATGTTGAGATTTGTTCCAAAAAAAGAGGTAATTTGAAAGAAAAAACATATTGTCCTTACATCATGGTCAGGGCTGCGTTGTTGTGACCTTGACTTCTTTGATTGAGATTTATCCTTCTCTCTCTTGTGCTTTGAATGTTTTCTTGACATCGCTATTTGTGGAGCTTAAAAGAGGGAAAAGAATTCTGAATTAATGTTAGAACATGAAAATGCTGTTAGAAAATCATGTCATATATTAAATGGTTATATTTTCACTGTCCGATCAAGAATTGTATTTTATACATACATATGTAGTCAGATTATAGTTATCGTTTTTTACAAATACTAGTGAATACCCACTTGTTTTTCACTCTCTCTTCCTTTCCCACTCATCCTCCACTTCAGTTTCTCCTGCTCACCCTTTGCTTCTGTTTTTCTGTTTCTTGCTCAACTTTCACTTTCATTTCTCTCTTTTACTCCCCCGCTACTTGTTTCTTTTGCTTTTCCTTCACTTCTATTTCCTTACAAGCTTCTTTTATAGTCTGTACTCCTTTATTTCCTTCCTCTCAATTTTTTTCACATACGCACAGAAATCCAGGGAAAAATCATGAACATGCACCACAAAATATCACGATCACATGTACATGCCGCTGAAGGGCAAAAAAAGCAGCAGTGAGCACTGCCAATAAATACATAAGCACATTTGGGTTGCCAATATGCTTAAATGTTCCTAGATCTCTAAAGGCATTGCTTAGTTGGAGGATATGCTGTTTTCTGCTCCGTAGTACACAATATATTACCAAGACCATTAACTTACAAAGATTCTTTGTCAAAATATGTTTATAATTAAAGTATTGATAGGAGTTTTAATGATATTTTTGTGCTCAAATTCTATGATTGAGCACATATTTTACACAAACTGTAAATCAATGGACTTTGATTGTAATTAAAGGTTTATTTCAGGATGTGTTAAAGTCCATTATACCAATAAAGATGGTACAGAGGATGCTCCAGATTGCAGGTTGGCAAGAGGTATTTTGCAGGAACTGTGTGTAGCAGTTATGGGAAGTGGGGAAGGGAATAGGGGATAGAAACAGGAGTAGGCCATTTAGCCCCTCGAGCCTGTTCCGCCATTCAATGAGATCATGGCTGATCTGTGACCTAACTCCATATACCGCCTTTTCCCCCTATCCCTTAATACCTTTGGTTAACAAAAATCTATCAAAAGGAAAATAAAAACAGAAAATGCTGGAGATACTCAGCAGGTCAGGCAGTATCTGTGAAGAGAGAAACAGAGTTAACGTTTCAGGTCGATGACCTTTCGTCAGAACTGGAAAAAAAGCAGGAAATGGAACAGATTTTAAGCAAGTGTGGGAGCTGGGAAAGGGGGGAGGGGATGAAAGAACAAAAGGGAAGGTCTGTGATAGGATAGAAGGCAGGAGAGGTTAAGAGACATTAAGAGATATTCAAGGCAAAAGGAGATGGTAATGGGACAGGTTAAGAAACAAAGGATGGCTCTAGATGAAGTGTAAATTGCGCTGGCAGAATGAAAGACAGCTGCCATGTGGGAGAGAAGAAAAAAAAAGTGTGGAAAAAAATATGATAGGGGCCGAGGTTACGATCTGAAATTGTTGAACTCTATGTTGAGTCCAGAAGGCTGTAAAGTGCCTAATCGAAAGAAGAGGTGCTGTTCCTCGAGCTTACGTTGAGCTTCAGTGGAACAGTGTAAGAGGCCGAGGACAGAGAGGTCAGAGTGGGAATGGAGCGGAGAATTAAAGTGACAGGCGACCGGAAGCTCGGGGTTCTCCTTACGGACTGAACGGAGGTGTTCCGCAAAGCGGTCACCCAATCTGCGTTTGGTCTCCCCAATGTAGAGGAGATCACATCGTGTGCAGCGAATACAGTATACTAAATTGCAAGAAGTACAAGTAAATCGCTGTTTCACCTGGAAGGGGTGTTTGCGGCCCTGGACAGTGTAAAATCTATCAATCTCAGATTTAAAATTAACAATTGATCTAGCATCAATTGCTGCTTGCGGAAGAGAGTTCCAAACTTCTACCACCATTTACGTGTAGAAGCATTTGCTAACTTCACTCCTGAAAGGCCTGGCTCTAAATTTTAGACTAGGCCCCCCAGTCCTCGACTCCCCAACCAACAGAAATAGTTTCTCTCTATCTACCCTATCTGTTCCCCTTAATATCTTGAAAACTTTGATCAAATCACCCCTTAAGCTCCCAATTTCCAGGGAATACAACCCTAGTTTGTGTAATCTCTCCTCGTAATTTAACCCCTGGAGTCTGGGTATCATTCTGGTAAATCTACGCTGCACTCCCTCCAAGGCCAATATATCCTTCCTAAGGTGTGGTGCCCAGAACTGCTCAAAGTTCTTCAGGTGTGGTCTAACCAGGGCTTTGTACAGCTGTAGCATAACTTCTACCCCCTTATATTCTAGTCCTCTAGACATAAAGGCCAGCATTCCATTTGCCTTTTTGATTGTTTTCTGTACCCGTTCATGACATTTTAATGATCTATGTACATGGACCCCCAAGTCTCTGGACCGCCACTATTTCCAGCTTTTCACCATTTAGAAAGTACTCTGTTTTATCCTTTTTCGGTCCAAAGTGGATGACCTCACATTTGCCTACATTGAAATCCATTTGCCAGTTTTGCCCATTCGCTTTTTGTAGCTCTTACACCTTTTGTCACCTTTTGTTGTTCTTTGTATCTCTCCCAGTTGCCAGGATCTGTGCTAGTTTTTTATTATACTTTTTCTTTTAGTTTTATGTTATCTCTTACCTCTTTAGTCATCCATGACTGAGTTTTTTTGGCAAGTGGAGCTCTTGCCCCTTAGGGGTATAAACTGGTTCTGTATCACATTAAATTATTTTTTGAACACCTCCCACTGATCTTCTGTTGTTTTACCCATTAACAGATTTGCCCAGTTTACTGTGGACAGTCTCTGTCTCATCCCGTTGAAGTCGGCCTTACCTGAATCTAGAATCTTAGTAGCTGTTTCGCATTTTTCCCTTTCAAACACTACGTTGAACTCAATCATATTATGATCGCTATTAGATAAATGTTCACGCACCATTAGGCTGTTAACTAAATCTGGCTCATTACTCATTACTAAATCTAATATGGCATGCCCCCTGGTTAGTTCTGGGACATATTGTTGCAGAAAACTATCCTGAACACACTAAAGAAATTCACTACATTTCTGACATGAGCTAGTCTGCTTATCCCAAACTATATGCAAGTTAAAATCCCCCATTAAAACCACTCTGCCTTTACTACATCTAATCTCTGCATTTATACATTCTACCACTTCACAGCTGCTACCTGGGGCCTATACACAACTCCCACTACAGTCTTAAATCCTTTTCTATTTCTTAACTCTACCCATAAAGTCTTCACTGCCTGCTTACCTCTCGTTATATTCTCGCTTATCATTGAAGTGATTTTATCCTTAATCACTAAGGCTGCTCCTCCCCCTCTACCATTTGCCCATCTTTCCTGTAGACCTTATAACCTGGTATATTTAGTTCCCAGTCCTGACCATCTTGCAGCCGTATCTCAGTAATGGCTACCATGTCATACTGTCCAAGTTGAATTTGCACCTACAATTCATTCAATTTGAATTTGCACCTGCAATTCATTCAATTGCATGAAAGGGGGCATATAGATTGATAGTTTTGGGAGGGGGTGCTTCACAAACAGTTAGCTTCTAACTGAATTCTGTATTTGCAGCAATTAGATTTTGTGGCCTTAAAGACAGCTGCAATGGGTTGTGTTTATTTTTAAAGATTGAGATATAGCAAATTGGGTGGCAATTTTAAACCAAAATGACTTAAGCTTTGCTAAATATGTATGTAATTCTACAGACTTGACACTTTCTGTAATTCCCACACACAATCACAAACAGCATTATTCAATAGCATTTGTATAGCACCTTTAATATAGAAAAACGTCGCAAGGCATTTCAGAGACATGAAGGAAAAAAAAACGATGCGGAGAAGGAGCCAAAGAAGGAAAGATTTTTTCTTTTCTTTGCAGCAACAGGCAACTCCTCCTCTCAGAGAGAGTAAGAAGGAAAGATTAGGAGGGGTGACCAAACGCTTGGTCAAAGAGGTGGGTTTTAAGGAGAGTCTTAAAGGAGGAGACGGAGATGAAGAGGCAGATTGGTTTAGGGAGGGAATTGAAGAGCGTGGGACCGAGGCAGCTGAAGGCACAGCCGCCAACACTGGGGTGAAGGGGAGCCCACAATAGGCCCGAGTCAGAGGAATGGAGAGTTTGGCTGGGGGAAGAGAGTGGTTGTAGGACTGGAATAGATTAGAGAGATAGGGAGCAGGGAGGCCATGGAGGGATATAAACACAAGAACAAAAATGTTAAATTTGAGGTATTGGGGAAACCAGGAGCCATTGTAGATCAGTGAGGACAGGGGTGATATGTAAGGGGTGGGGGATAGGAGGCTGGCCAGGCAAGTTTGGAGGTGGCAAAGGCATAGATAGATTAAGGTTTCAGGAACAGATGAGCTGAGTTAGGTGTTTTTTTGTGATGGAGTTAATGAGGTCAGAAACTCAGCTTGGGTTCAATCAGGATGCTGGTGTTGTGAACAGTCTGGTTCAGCCAAAGACAATGGCTAAGAGAGGGAATGGAGTGTGTGGCGAGAATCCAGAATGTGCAGTGGGGGCTTTTGTCTTCACAATGTTTAGCTAGAGGAGATTACAGCTTATCCAAGAATAGATATTGGACAAGCAATCTCACAGGACAAAAGCAGTGGAGATATCACAAGGAAATGGAGGGGTAGAGCTCGGTGTCATCAGTGGACCTGACCAGTTATCTGCCAGTGATGCTACCAGGGGCAACATGTAGGTGAGCAACTGGAGATCTAGCGTGGATGCTTGGGTGACTCTGGAACAGATGGTGCTCAACAGTTCTTAACTGTAGAAAAACACTTCTATGTAAGAATCGTACCCTGAGATGTATTCTGCCTTTACATTGATATTTTTAAAAATTATATATATATATATATATATATATATATATTCCCAACCACATCTCCTGCTGTTAAATTTTAAATGTTTATAGAGGATATGGGCAGCAACTTAAATGAATTGTAAAAAAGCAAAATAGTGTAGCTGCCGGAAACGTTAACTCTGTTTCTCTCTCCACGGATGCTGCCTGGCCTGCTGAGTATTTCCAGCATTTTCTGTTGTTATTTCAGATTGCCAGCATCCGCAGTATTTTGCTATTGTATTAGCTGCCGCAAATCAGATATATAAAACAAGAAAACGCTGGAAACAGTAGGCCAGGCGACATCTGTCGAGAGAACACACGTTTCGGGTGTGGAGTCTTATGCAGAATATGTGTGTGTGTGTTGTCCCGACCGATGCTGCCTGGCCTGCTGAGTGTTTTCCAGCATTTTCTGCTTGAAATCAACTGCAAGTAGGTTGAAGTATCCAGGAGATGCCGGGGAGCCCTCCCCCGGGCACCTTGGTGAACCCGGGGTTAGCATTGCACGGGCAGCCAGAACTCCCTCCACGCGCCCGGCGCCACTCTGGAGTTGTGCGCATGTCCAGTCGTCTCCCCCCCCGGCACGGCACGGCACGGCGACGACACCAGGTGTAATCCAACACCACGGGACAGCAAGGCCTCCGCCAACTCAACAAACACAGAGCGACGCCAACTGCAGCTCCGGCTGAGAAACGATCACCGACATTTATACTCACTACAGAGATATCAAACGGGGCGCGCACACTTCGCCTTCTCAGTGTGACGATGCGGGGTGTTTTTGTTTTAAAAATAAAACTCCGCTGTTCTCAGGTGGTGAACTGTACAGCACCGTGAGGCATTCCGGGAGTTAGAGTCCCTCCGGGTCCTTTCCGTCCCCCAGAATCGTCCGGACTACAATTCCCAGGGTGCACTGCTAGGGGAGGCGCAGGCGCAGTACTGACCCTTCACCCCACCCTCCCGTTTATCGAACGTCACCGTTGGTAATATGGCGGAGATGCAGGCAGGGGAGCTGCACCAGGAGGACACTGCCTCAAGCAGGAATATAAGTGAGAGGCTCGAGGACTCATTTGCCTGATTTTATACCTGGGGCTCGAGTTTATTTTTTTGAGGGAGAGGGGAGCCGCAAGTTTCTTTCACAATGTTTGTATTTTCAGGTAGCTGTGATGGAGTTCGTTTGAGGGCCTGACCGCAGAGCTCCGTCTGAGGGCCTGATCCTGGTGACGGAGCCGAGAGGCAGGTGTGGAGGTAGCTCTCCATCAGAGGAACGTCAAAGTTCATAGAGAGGGAGTCCAACTAGGAGGAATGTAAGATGGGCATTGGTGCAAATCAGCCAATGCCTCTCATTAAACTCATGCATATATTTTTATGCTCCAAAATTTTAGACTTTTACGAGATGACAAATTTTAATGGCCTTTTTTGAAATTTTAAAATAGTTTATCTTCTGTTCCATTACTCACTGGCATTTTTTTACAGCATTATACTTCTGTATCTCCTTGGGGGTGAAATGGATTTTGGGCGGGGACGCAAAACAGGTTCAATTGTTTCTGCCGCCTGTTCTAGGACACGCCCGATCAGTTCTATTGAAGTCGATAGAACTGAATATTGGGCGGGTGTATAACGGGTGACTGATGCGATTCCGCCTATTTTGCATTCCAAGTCTAATTTCACCCCGCCCTTCATCTGCTTTTGTCTTCCACTTTTTCTCTCTCTGCTTCACACTTCCTCTTTGTTATGTACAACTTTTCCCTTTGTGTAAGTCTCCTCTCCTGTATATCTGGGTGCTTCTCATACTGTCTGTATGCCTTTTGCATTTTTTTGTAGGTCTCCCACTCTACACTTTTTTTCAGTATGTCTCTTATTTATGTAAGTCTTGCACTCCTTTTGCTCTCACTTATCATGGAGATCTGGAAATAGATTTGGGTTTCCAAACATCTGATGACCATCAAAATTATCACATCACTCTAGCAGGTTATGGCAGAGAGGAGCGTGACTGAATTTGAGCTCTGAGCAAATGGGGATAGTGGTGTTACGGTGGCACAAAGCAGGGAAGTGGATTTTGGTAACAGAATGAGAAGCTTCTATATTTGTGCCACGAGCGTGACCTGCGTGTACCTCTCTCCCATATTTATGCTTGAGCAGTGCAACCAGTTTTAGTGTACACCAGCTGGGAGTTTGAACCCAGCATTCAATATATGTGCAGGCTGGCTGTAACTGGCCACTTAACATGCACAATAGCTAGGCCTCACTTTCCTCTGCCAAAACTGGCCACTACTCCAGGATCATCTTGGAGAGCAAAGATAACTCTGGCTTCTTTTCGCCACTACCAAGTGCGTCCTTAAACCCGTGTTCCCTGCCCCATCCACCTTCACTTCCATCAACAATTTCGAGAAGCTGGTGGATTTCTTTATCACTAAGATTGAGCTGTATGTCAACTCACCCCCCTCCAAAAAACCAAACTGTCCTTGCAAACTACTGCCCATCTCCAACCTTTCTTTCCTCTCAAGCCCTAGAATGGCATGTTGCCTTCCAAATTTGTGCCCATCTTTCCTGTAACACCATGTTTGAATATCTCCAGTCGGATTTCTGCCCCTGCCACAGGCCTTAATCAAAATCACAAATGATATCCTCTATGACTGTAACTATGGTGCATTTCTCTCCTCAACCTCGCTTCAGCCTTTCCACACTATCCTCCTCCAATACCTCTCCTCCATGTCCAGCCCAGTAGGACTACCTTTGCTTGGTTCTACTCTTAGCCATCCAATCGTAGCCAAAGCATCTCCAGCAATGGTCTCACTTCCTACCCCTGCATTATCACCTCTAGAGTCTCCCAAGGGTCTAACCTTGGTCCACTCCTCTTCCTCATCTGCATGCTGTCCCCTGGCAATATCATCCAAAGACATGGGGAAAGCTTTGTAATGTATGCTGACGACACCATCTCTACCTCTTCACCTCTCACAACCTCTTCACTGCTTCTTGTTGTCAGTCTGTATGAGCCGCAATTTCCTCCTGTTAAACATTTGGTCGACTAAAGCCATGTGCTTGGCCCCTGCCACAAACTCTGTACCCTTGCCACAGATTCCATCCCCCGGCCACTGTCATAGGTTGAACTAGACTATGCAACCTTGGCATCCTATGCGATCCTAAGTTAAGCTTCCAACCCCACATCCTCTCCATCACAAAGACGCCTGGTTCCACCTCCACACTATCACCCGCGTTTCACCCTTGCCGCAGCCCATCATTCGTGCCTTTGTCACCTCCAGACTTGACTATTGCAATGTTCTCCTGGCTGGCCTCCCATCCTAAATCCTCTGTAATCTTCAGCTCATCCAAAAAAAATTGCTGCCTGTATCATATCCTGCACCAAGTCCTGCTCATCTATTACTCCGGTCCTTGCTAACCTACATTGTCTCCCAGACCTCCAATTTAAAATTCTCATCCTCATGTTTAAATTTATTTATGGTCCAGTCCCTCCCTATCTCTATTATCTCCAGCCTTCTCCACCCCCTCCCTGACCCCCAAACTGTCTGTTCCTCCGATTCTGGCCTCTTGTACTTCCCTGCCTCCTTTTGCTGCACCATTTGCGGCCGTACCCTCAGCTGTCTAAGCCCCGTGCTCTGGAATTTCCTCTCCGAGCAACTCTGCCTCTTCTTTAAGACCCCGCTTAAAAAGCATCACTGACTAGCTTTTTGTCACCCCCTTCTAATAATTCTTTCTTAGACTCTGGGCCCATTTTTGTCTGATTACACCGCTGCGAAGTGCCTTGGAACTTTTTTTATATTAAAGGTGCTGTATAAATGCGAGTGTTATGATATTAGCAAGTGTGCAGCCAAAAAAACCCATTCACTTGGCTATATAAATCTGAATCGGTCAATGAAAGAGCAACTGTGGACAGTCCAAAATACAGTGTTCAAGTTCCTGCCTTAAAATGTGTACGGAATACAGAAATTCCCACAGAAGAATTACCATTATGCATGATCAATAAAGCGGTGTGGAAGACAGTCAGAGGAGCTCCGATGATAGTCGACCGATGATGTGCATCTGTGTGCTAGCATAATATGATGTCACAACAATGGGCTTACACTGCATCAGAAACAGTGCATTCTTTGGAGCCACGTAACTCGTGGCTGTCGGAATGACTCATTTAAAAATGGTCTTCCCCATCGCTGGATAAAACAAATCTAGATATGCCGTAGGCTGTGCAAATGTGTTGGGAGCTGATCGCATATGATCGATATTCAAGCAGTGCGAGTTGGGCAGGGAGAATGAGTATTGGTCCCTGATACGAGTAAAGATGCTTTAACTCCCATGGTTACAATAAATCAATCAGGTCTGTGGGACACGATGGAATAGCCTAATACAATAAATTGCTTTTAAGCAACCAATAGATGATTAAATTGTATACAAATACCTAATGGATCGAAAAGAGAAAACAATGAAAAATTTTGCTTGACCTCTTTTTCCGCCAGTCCTCAGTTGTTTTATTTTTCACCCTGCCTTTGTTCGGAATAATTTTGCTAGATTGCTTGTACACTGCTGCCAACCTCTGTCAGAAGTTAGTGAATAATAAGCTTTTTTGTTCAATCCAAAAAAAACTGCCAAGTCTGTCAAGGTTGCTAAATTTCTTTCCCTTTTATAAGTCAAGCATTTTTGTTAACTGGGACCAGGGGTAACAATTTTATTATTACTTGGATTTTAAGTCGGCCGGTCCCTAGGCTGCTTGAATTGATTTTTAGAATCTTGTAGCCAGACATAAATAGAAAGAAAGAATGGAAATACAGACAAAAGGAGGCCAAAAATTAGAGGGTGGAAAAAGAAAGAAAGACTTGCATTTATACAGCGCCTTTCACGACCACCGGACGTCTCAAAGTGCTTTACAGCCAATTAGGTACTTTTTGAGTGTAGTCACTGTTGTAATGTAGGAAACGCAGCAGCCAATTTGCATACAGCAAGCTCCCACAAACAGCAATGTGATAATGACCGGATAATCTTTATTAGTGATGTTGATTGAAGGATAAATATTGGCCAGGACGCTGGGAATAACTCCCCCGCTCTTCTTCGGAATAGTGCCATGGGATCTTTTCCGTCCACCTGAGAGAGAGTAGACGGGGCCTCAGTTTGACGTCTCATCCAAAAGACGGCACCTCCGACAGTGCAGCACTCCCTCAGTACTGCACTGGAGTGTCAGCCTTGGTTTTGTGCTCAAGTCTCTGGAGTAGGAGATGAGACAGTTGTACGGGGACGGAGAGACATGCCCAGTTTATGTTCACTTTTGTCTGTGACCAATGCCACAGGGGATCAACTATTATTAGAATACTCTGCTATTCGATATTTATATATTATGGATTGTTTAGAAACAACCAAAGATAATAACCTATCATCGCATTTAAAAATACCCAATGTTATGAATCATTTTATAAACGGCCATTAGATCAATTTTATATATTATCTAAATACCAAATGCAGTCTACTGAAAATTCAGTGTTGTTTTCTGGCCTAAAAGGGTTTGAATTATCCGGTAATTTAAATGAAGGGAAGTAGACTAGATAAATGATTCTGATACTATAAATGCAAATCGTCTAGAAGAGTGGAGCATACACAGGCCCAGGGTGCAAAGCAGAGTCCGTGGAGAGAAGGAGAGATTATGCGACCGGAACACTAGAGGCAGGTAGACAGTAGCAAGTGGCTGAGGGGTGGTGGAGAGGAAAGAGCTGTGGTTTAAGATTCCCAAGTGGAAGAAAGGTGTCTAGGGAGGTGGGAAAGAATCATGGCTTGAGAGAACTTGGGGTAGGAAAGTTTCTAGACTGACTAGAATGCATGAGTAGTTTGTGATTTAAAATGTAGAAAAAAGCACCCAACAGTATAAATCCAAACATGGGTTGTCCAAAGAGAGCATTTTGAGCTCTAGAAAACTTGGGAATGTAGCTGGACTGGTGGGTATAGGTCTGTGGTAGTTGTGATGGTGAGTGGAGTTGAGGTAATGATTTAAGAGTAGCAGACACAAAGAATTTTACACAATATATTGGCTCAAGTGCAAATTTTCATATAGTTATCAGTTCACTAAATCAATCTAATGACAACACTAATGTTTCTGTTGTAACCCTGCATCAGAGGTACAAAATATTAACACATCCTCTTTCAGAAGCTGCCATACTATGGATTTCTGGCATTTTCTGTTTTTGGTTTTTGTTCTGGGGAGGGGGAGAGTGATTCTTTAACTGGCATTAGAAGAAGTGGATTAAAAAAAAGTTTCAAAGCTTTGCTGTTCTCCTGGTCAATCCTTTCTTATATATTTCAGCTTTCAATTTTGAGAATGACGATGTTGAGGATGTTGGAAGTGTCACTGTTGACTTGCACACTGAGGCTGATTCAACTCAACAAAACTTCAGTACAGCAACCACCACTGATGCACAGCATGAAACCTTTTCTGAAACAATGGATCTAACTACAACTGGAACAGTAGGTATGTTCAGAGGGAGAAAAGCAAAACCTCAAAAAAAAAATGTTCACGTCTACCTCAGTTAAAAAGACAACTTACAGTCAGCTTAACCCAGTCCTCCCCCGCCACGCCCCCTAACCCTCCCCCGGTGCTTCTCCCTACCCCCCCCCCCCCCCCACCATGCACTCTCTCCCCTTCTTCCTTGCGCTCGTCCCTTCTCCCCCCTCCCCGCATTCCTTTCTTTCACTTCCCTGCCGCGCTTTGGTGGAAGCAATGGAAGAAGACGACTGGTATTTCTGTAACAAAGCTGTGCTTGCATGCATGCATTGGCTATTTTTACCATGTCATTTAAAATGGCTATCATGTATATGAGAGAATGTTTTTTTTTATTGTTTCCAGCACACTGAAATACAATTTTTCCCCCCCCAGAGAGACACATTTCAATTCAACAGTCTCTGACAGACCTGAAGAATCTTATAGATATTGAAGGAGGTGAGTGGTTGACCAAATGTTCAAGAGCTGCAGAGAAAAAGTTTCATCTTTAGCACTCCCAATACAGTACAGAGCAGAGATTTGCTGCTGAGAGTGCATATATTGGGAAATAAAGAGCCTGCTCGATTTACAAGCCCACCCACTGAAATCATTTTCCTGATTATCTATAAAAAATAAACCTGAAAGCAGCGGGCCCTTTAAAACTATGGCACTGTGTGTCACTTGCAGCAAAGTACTTTAGAAATCCATTACTCAGAGATGATGGGGTGTGTTATCAAAAGTTTTTTTTAGACTATATATGCCCTGCTCATTTGTTGGTGCTGCTGTTTTTCGCTCTCTTTCCCCTTTTCTATGTACCCCGGTATCCAAACTAAGAACAGGGGAGCGGGGAACAGTAACCCATTCCCGACCATCTGCCAAAGACATGAAGATGTGTGAGAGCACTGGTTTCTTGTGTGACCGTTTCCTCTGCTCTTCATCTCCCAATATGTGATTTGCCTTTGTTCAGAGGCTTTAGTAGTTGATTTGAGATTAGCAACTGGCTCATGCCAATTCAGAAGGGAAGCCTATGTCCTATCATTGTGGAGCATATTGCTATATACCTACCAATGCACTGTTATGAAGCTGGCTGATTCTGCATTTTTATTCAATATGTTAACTAAAATGGCAGTTATGCATTTGGTATTATATCAAGTCAAGCGCATCATTAGGGCAAGATGTTCAGTTTCTTTTCAACTAAAAAGCATTGTTGTATTGAAACTAATCCTTACTCCTGTGATCAACTTGTAAACGTTAGTCTGCAATAGTCACTGGGAAGTCAAAATGCAGGTCTAAGAGCTTCTTATCATTTAAATAAATTGTGCAGATTTTTTGGCGCCTTCTCACTTTTTCTAAGTAGTTTGCGTTAACTGCAGAAACGGTGAAGATAAGATTTCAACTTTGATTGCATACAAATAAACCTGTTAAAAGTGTAGCTAATCTGAAAAACAACTGGGGGAGCAAACATTTTATTGCAAAGCATCAAATTTACAGGGGATGCTTTTTCAATGACCAAAAAACTGTGTCTGCTTCCTCTTTCATTACCCTCAGGATAGATCATCAAAACGTGTGGGGGGGGGAAGTGTTGAAAATTCAGCTGTTGATCAAGTACATCAGTTTAACGTTCTTCCAAAATGGCTGAAATCCCTTTTAAGAAAGATAATTTGTAGCATCACTTTGTTGTCAGAATAGCAGGTTGGACAGTGAGCAAGCTCGGAGGTAAAAAGCTGTCGTGTTAAAGGGACATTGTAGCCACTGAAAAGCATTTTGCTAAACTTCTATTATAACATTACAAACGATGATAATCATCACACAGTAAGCTCCTTTGGATCTCCAATGGCACTTGCATGTAAAAAAAAAATAGGAAGTGACCAGTAAAAATGTCATTGCAAAATTCATACTGCAGCAGATTTCAGGTGCGGTAATGCAGAATTTCCCCAGCAGCTGAGTGTTTTCAGGTAAGAGTGTTCCTGTACCTGAAAACTCAGATTGCAACAATGCCTCTTTAATACATGAAAATCTAAGTGGGCTTTTATTGCTTGCTGTGTGGTTTCAAGTGTGTGGATATTTGTTCTTTGCAAGAGCTGCTATTGTGGTGAGTACTGCCGATGTGGATGAAAATAATAGTGCAGGAATTTGGCATTAAAGTCAAATTTCATTGTTGCAGTCTCCATATTTTGACTTTTTGATTCTCTGTTGAGTAACCACTATTGACACTATGTGTTGTATGTTTCCTCAGCTGGTAAAAAGACCTGTCCTTTGTGTCCAGAAGAAAAGTTCAAACCCAACTATAGTCACAAGCTGAGAAGGCATTTGCAACATCTGCATTGGAAAGTGTCGATAGAATTTGAAGGTAAATGTTTTTTTTGTATCTACATCACAGCAGACAAGACCTATTTATTTATCATGTATCGAGTTGACTAGGGGAGGAGTGTATCGTTCAAAAAGATGCAAATGCCAAAACAGCCATTGCTGACATGGTTTGAAGGAATATTTAGGCTGTATTATGGTACCAGGACTTCCCAGTAATGGTAATAGGCTTGAGCCTGCCTAATGTTATACTCTGTCAGACCAATTATAACATTTATACATACTATAACAAGAAGGGAACTTTCCTTACAAACACTTCCAGACTGTCTCATAGGCATTTACAATTGAGATAAGAAAAAAAGTGAATAAATCTAATATTTTACTTCAATTTAACTATAATATGGGTTATTTATTTTTAACTATCAGTTACTTTGGACTGTTTTATCTTCAAAATTGAATCACGAGCGATTGCCTCTTCAATTTTTGCGAGAGTAGCCAACATTTTTCTGTCAAAACAAGTCACTAGATGAGCAATGCGTTATTATATTATTGAATGTCAGAGAGCACCTTGAGACAGATTGCTGGAGTTGGAAGATCAGGAGCAATGTCATGTCATCATCTTCAAAATCCTGGCTATCCTCACTAATTTCATAATTGACTCGCGACTTGGGTTGGTTGAAAGCTTCAGTGGAGCTTGGGGTGATCAAAGTGTCATCAACTGCGATCAGACTGAGGAACATCAGTAGGGATCGGCCCTGCTTACTGAAGTCACCTCAACGCACTGCAGTTTAGGATCAGCTTCAATTTCTTCGAGCTTACCCGCACGATGAAAGCCATTCACCATCTTTCTCTGAGTTACGACATACCAACTTCTAGCAACAAAATAATAGCAGCCAGCAAATAGATCGAGAGTTTTGTCGTAGCTTCATAAGGAACTAGTCTTTTTCTAGGCAGAATAACCCTTGAAAAGCTTGATCATTTCAGCGCCCATCGGCTGAAGCTTAGAAGTGGTATTCTTTGGAACACGAGACAAGTTGCACATTCGATCGGCCTGAAATTTCAGGATGCACATGACAATTATCCATAATGATTTACGTGCACCTACCCTGAGGTTGAAGTTGTCTATCTAGAGATTGAATGTAGTCCTCAAATTGTAGAAGCCATCTAAGATCACCGATTGAGATGATGAATTATTCCTCCAGGGAAGTGTTGAAAATTTTTGAAGCAAGCACCTTGGCCGCTCACTTTTACTGATAAACAGAAGAGGAAGCTTCTCCGATCCGCCCATATTGGCACCCAGAGTCAAGCACTCGAAGCTCCGTTTCCCGCCAACGCACTTCCTGCCGCAAAAGATATGACTTCCCCACCACCTCCTCCCAGGAGCTTCCAGAAAACCCCCTCTTCATCGAGGTTGAACACATCATAAATAAGGCAAGCCACTTTTGAAGTAATGCAGGTAGAGTTGATGAAAGCCATTCATTTGTCATTTCTAGGGATACTTCATGAGTTATGGCAAAAATGTTTCTCCATCACATGATCCATCTGAAGTTGACTTTACAGAAATCGCAAAACCTGATTTTTTCCTGCAATTTTGACGTCTTTGTTCCAATAAAATTTGTTCTGAATTCCGGGTAGAATTTTATCAGACGCTGTCTTGAGCCTTTCAAGAAATTCTGCTCCAATATCATCGTGTTTAGAACTGTGCAACCGTTACATGTCAATGCCGAAATCTCTACTTCAGACTGATTTGAAGACAGAATCCCATTATTCATTGTAGATTTTGCCGAAAAGCATCCAGTCAAGTCAATTTCTGGTCATTAAACAGAGCGAAGGAGAGCTACACACCGACAGAGAGAGAGAGAGAGAGAGAGAGCTACACACCGACAGAGAGAGAGAGAGAGAGAGAGAGAGAGAGCTACACACCGACAGAGAGAGAGAGAGAGAGAGCTACACACCGACAGAGAGAGAGAGAGAGAGCTACACACCGACAGAGAGAGAGAGAGAGAGCTACACACCGACAGAGAGAGAGAGAGAGCTACACACCGACAGAGAGAGAGAGAGAGAGAGCTACACACCGACAGAGAGAGAGAGAGAGAGAGCTACACACCGACAGAGAGAGAGAGAGAGAGCTACACACCGACAGAGAGAGGGAGAGCTACACACCGACAGAGAGAGAGAGAGAGCTACACACCGACAGAGAGAGAGAGAGAGAGAGAGAGCTACACACCGACAGAGAGAGAGAGAGAGAGAGAGCTACACACCGACAGAGAGAGAGAGAGAGAGCTACACACCGACAGAGAGAGAGAGAGAGAGAGAGAGCTACACACCGACAGAGAGAGAGAGAGAGAGCTACACACCGACAGAGAGAGAGAGAGAGAGCTACACACCGACAGAGAGAGAGAGAGAGAGCTACACACCGACAGAGAGAGAGAGAGAGAGCTACACACCGAGAGAGAGAGAGAGAGAGCTACACACCGACAGAGAGAGAGAGAGAGAGAGAGAGAGCTACACACCGACAGAGAGAGAGAGAGGAGAGAGAGCTACACACCGACTGCGCGAGCTACACACCGGCAGAGGGAGGGAGCGGCAGGCAGCGGCAGAGGGAGGGAGAGAGATCTACACACCGACACAGAGAGCGAGCCACACAGCGAGAGAGAGAGAGCCACACAGCGAGAGAGAGAGAGAGAGACAGCGAGAGAGAGAGCCACACAGCGAGAGAGAGACAGCGAGAGAGAGAGACATACACAGCGAGAGAGAGACAGCGAGAGAGAGAGAGAGACAGCGAGAGAGAGAGACATAC